>BQNB010021702.1:51837-63919 GCA_026074375.1 Tanacetum coccineum | reverse complement strand
AGCTACGGGTGCGGCTCCTGGAATTAAGTCGATTTGGAATTCCACTGGTTGAGCTGGAGGAAGACCTGGCAAGTCCTCGAGGAATACTTCTGGAAAATCTCGGACGATTGGTACATCCTCTATCTGTTTCCTTTCCGACTTGTCCTCCTCTTTCTTGGCGGATATCTGTGCTAAAAAGACCTGGCATCCCTTGGCCATGTACTCTTGAGCTTTTGAACATGAGATAACTGTCAACCGGGATTCTCTCCCGTTGCTACTTTCGTTGCCACGAAAAGTCAAAGTTTCATTCCCGTAGGGAATTTGAACAAGTTTCTCATCGCACACGATCACGGCGTGACATCTTCTTAACCAGTCCATACCGATAATGACATCGAAACTACCCAGTTCTACGGGCATTAGATCTATGTTGAACGGATGGTCTAAGAAATTTAAGGTGCAACCTCGTATAATAGTGTCTATCCCGACTAATTTCCCATCAGCTAATTCGACATCGTAACAATTTTCTAATGAAGTTGGGGCGATGTTTATCAAGGGACTAAATGCAGTGGATATAAAACTTCTATCGGCACCAGTGTCGAATAAGATAGATGCATAGTGGTTATTTAAGAGGAACGTACCCGTGACGACATTGGCATCAGGGTTTCCCGGTGCATTTCCCTTCTTTTCTGCATTCCCAACTGCATAAACCCAGCCTTGTGCATTCCCATTTCCTCCATCTTTATTCTTCAGCTTCGGACAATCTCTCTTGAAATGTCCTGGTGCTCCACACTCGAAACAACCATTTCCCTTGGGGGCTGCCCCATTGCCCTTCTGAGTATTAGCAACATTTGTGTTACCAGTATTCCTGCAATCGCGAGCAAAGTGCCCTATTTTGTTGCACTTGTGGCACCGCTGGGTGCACGGGCCATTGTGGTGAAGATGGCACTTGGTGCATTTGGGCAGAGATCCCCCATAAGGCTTCCTTTCGCCTGTCCCCATGTTGTAGACTTTGGCGACATTCTGCCTCTTGAAGGGTTGCTGTTGGTGACCATGGTTGTTTCTGGATGAATCATCAGCCTTCCTCTTGTTGTCAGATTGCCTTTCCGCGTAGGTGCGGAGTTTCTGATCCATCAAGTCATTGGCCAACTCAATAGTCTCATCCAACGTCTTGGGTCTGGCAGACTTGACGTTCCCATAAATGTTGTCAGGAAGTCCACTGATGTACTTGTCAACCTTCTCGGTTTCATTGGCAACAAACTTGGTACATATCAGGGTTAACTCTTGGAAACGTTCAGTGTATGCTGGAACATCGTTTCCCTTGACCTTTAGGTTCCACAGCTCGATTTCTAATTTCTTGATTTCACCCTGCGGATAATACTTGTCCGTCACCTTTTTCTTAAGTACTTCCCAAGTCATTGCATATGCCTCTGGACCTAAGGTTCTTATCTGGCCATTCCACCAAGTCAAAGCAGCACCTAACAGAGTGCAGGTGGCAAACTTTACTTGATTCTCAATAGCACAACCACTGATATTGAAAACTGACTCCATCTTTTCAATCCACCGAGTTAAACCGACCACGCCTTCAGTCCCCTTGAAGTTCAAAGGTTGACACTTCATGAAGTCAGCGTAAAAACAAGGGCGCGCAGTTTGCACGTTCCTTCGGTTATCCCCGTGCGAACTGTGGCTTCCATCTCCATTGGTGGAGTTTCGCAAAAGAGCTTGGTCAATCATTGCTTGGATGGATTCTGGAGTCATGTTGTTTGGGTTGGTGTTGTTAACAGGGGTATTTGGTCCTCTTCTGGTTGTAGGTGCCATGATTTGTCTAGATCACAAAAGACAAAACATGAGGTTATATGACAGAATATAATAATGTATAGATGAGATAATCAACACAAGAGAGGTATATAGTACAAAGTAACACATCCATTTCATTCATAACTTTGAAAATTTTACATGAAATAGTTGTCGGAGTACACATAATACAATACAAAAGATCTAAGGCTATGCGTGGAATCGAACTATTAGCGTCGATCGAAAAACGAGCAAGGATCGACCTAAACTTGCGTCGATCGAACGATCGAAGGACCGACCAAAGCGTGATTCGAACTATCGTCCGATCGATACGAGCCAGGATCGAATAGCGCATTCGAACGAGCGAAGGACCGAACTAGCGTGGATCGAACCTAAGCGTCGATCCAACAAACGAGCGAAGGTTCAACTACGCGTCGATCGAACGAGCGAAGGAGCCGAACTACGTGATCGAACTAGCGTCGATCCAACGAGCTACAGAAAAGGGTTTCAGTAAATCATCATAACTTTTTGATCCGTAAGTCCGTTTAGGCCCGTGACCATCTCAAATCGACAGATAAAAAACTAACGGATCATGCAGTAACCACCCTTTGGGCAGTTAAGGATTTTTCGATAGCCCAAAAACATCGTTTTCCTATGAGAAATTACATTTTTTCAGTTTTTATTCTTTTTTGTGACTTATTTTTCGCCGCTTGATTCGAATCAAAATCATTCACGGTTATCTAGTGATCTTGGTAAAATCCCCGTTAATAAAAATATATCATTATTCGGTTTTGATCATAGACAGTAAAATCCCGTTAACGTTATTTGATTCAAATCCACACAATAACAAATCACACTTTACCCTCACTAAGATCCCTTAGTATATCAATTCACATCACTTTTTTTGCAAATGTGACTCAACAAGACATTTTTTTAAAAATGCCTCCGGGTCTGAAAACCGCCCTCCTAGCTTTTAAACACAGAAGAACTATGTTCCATGTCCATCCCGTCTTCTTTACGGTAGCAAGTAGTAGACAAATTTTAAAGTTAATCAACAACTCCATATATGAATGGTCCTTATGTCATAAGACGAATGATCCCCGAACCAGGTGAATACAATCAGTGAAGTACCTGTTCATGCATAACGTTTCATGAACAAACTCTATGATGAACACACAGTTAGCAAAAATTAAACCGAAGGGAAGCAAGATGACAAGCTTATTCAGCCCATTCTTCCTCTCCGCGAGTCTTTCATAAAGACATCTATGTTCCGCTGTTGATAGTTGTGAAACTGCTCAGGAAATCTGGTTACTGAGTAACAAATGATGAAAGGTACTGATATGGAATTCAAAGAAAAGAAGGCTAATTTGTTAATTAATGTAAAGGTTTACTTCCACTGATGAGGGAATCGATTGATCTTACTATCACCGTTTCTCAAAATTGATGAATGAATTTAAGAGAAACAAACACTTTTCCTAAAAATTGCTAGTAATAATCTCAAGTTCCTAAAACAACTTACTAAAAAACTAAAACAAAAAATAGACACACAAACAAAAAAAAATACAACAGGAAAAAAACAACAAACCAAACCACAAACTTAAAATAACAAAAAGATTACAACACAACAAGAAAACGAAAGATTACACTTACACAGAAAACAATACAACATAACAAAAAAAAAAATTACAGACAAAACTATAAAAACCACACAAAACAAAAAAACCAATACAAAAAAAAATCACCTATAAACCCAACACAAAAATACACCAAAAAAACAAACAAAAAAATACAAAAAAACAAAAAACAAAAACAAAACAAAAACACAAATAAAGAACAACAAAAAACAAAAAAACAAAAACACAAATAAATAAATACAAAAACAAAACAAACAAAACAAAAAAAACAATAAAAAAAACAAGAACAAAAATAACGCATCAAGAACAACAAAAACAGAAAACAAAAAAAAAAAACAACAAAATATACAACAAAAACAACAAACCAAAAACAACAAACTTACCAAAAAAAAAAAAATAACAAAAAAAAACAAGTACAAAAATGACAAAAATACAACAACAAAAAATATTAACAACAAAAAACACAAAAAACAATAAAAAAAACAAACAACAATACAAAAAAAAACAGAAACTTACCAACAAAAACAAAAATAATAACAATAAAAAAAAAAAACAACAAACAAAAACAAACAAATAAACAAACAACCAAAAAAACACACAAAAAAAAACAACAAAAAACAAAAAAAAATAAGCAAAAAAAAAAAAAAAAAAAAACATTAAAAAAACAAAACAAAACAAAAACCCAAAAAAAACAAACAACAAAAAACAAAAACAACAATAAAAACTAACAAATACAATACAAAAAAAACACAAAAAAAAAAAAAAAAACAAAAAAACCATAACCAAAAAAACAAAAAAAAACAAAAAACACAAAAACACAAAAAAACAAAAACAAAAAAATAAAACGATAACCAACCAAAGACAAAAACAAAAAGAACAAAACATACACTTTAAAAAACAAAAACAAACAACAGAAAAAAACAAAAAACAAATAACAAAACAAAAAAAATTACAAAAAACTTACAAAAAAAAGAACAAAAAAAATAAAAACAACAAAAACACCAAACAAAACAAAAACAACAACAAAACAAACAAAAAAAATAGCCAATAACAAAATACAAAAAACAACAAAAAAAAAAAACCAACAAAACCAAAGAATTAACACAACAACAATAACAAATACAAAAAAAAACAAAAAAACAACAATACAAAAAAAAAATTATACAAAAAAAACTAAACAAAAAAAAAAAAAAATACAATAAAAAAACACACCAAACCACACAGAAAAAAACAACAAAAACAATAAAACACAATACAACAACAAAAACAAAAAAAAAAAAAAAAATTAAAACAACAATAAACTGGGGGGGAAACAACAAAAACACTACACAAAAAAAAAAAAAACAAAAACAAACAAAATAAACAACAATAACAAAAAAACAAAACACAAAACAAAAAAAACAAATAAAACAACAATAAAACAAAGACAACACAACTGAAAAAAAATTACAACACATACCAAACAAAACAAACAAAAAACAACACAAACAAAAAAAAATTACAAAAAAACAAAAAGGACAAAAAAAAACAAAAAAAAACAAAAACAAACAACAAACAACACACATAAACATAACTAAACAAACCACAAAAAATAAAAAGAAACAAAAACAAATACAAAAAGAAAAAATAAAAAAAACAAAAAAAAAAACAAAAAAAATATTAAAAAACTTACAAACAAACAAACAACAAACAAACAAAAAAAAAAACACCAAAACAACACAACAACAAAAAAAAAACTCACCACTCTCCCCCAACAACCCCTCCCCGCCCCACCACACCCCCCCCCTCCCCCCCCACCCCCCCCCCCCCCCCCCCCCCCACCAACCCCCCCCCCCCCCCCCCCCCCCCCCCCCCCACCCCCCCCCCCCCACCAACACCCCCAACCACCCCGCACACCAAAAACCCACCCACCCACCCCCCTCCCCACCCAACTACCCCCACACAAACCCCCACACCCACCTCCCAACCCCCCCCCCCCACCTCCCCAACCACCCGCCCCCCCACCCCCACCTACCAAAAGACAAAAAATCGAAAATTCTCAACCTACAGCCCCTCCCCCCTCCACCACCCCCACCACCCAAACCCCCAAACCACCAGCACACAAACCCCTCCCAACCCATACCCCTAACCCCCACCACAACCACACCCCAACACCCCAACCACCCCCCTCCCAACCCCCCCCCCCCAACCCCCCCCCCACACCCACCCCCCATCCCCAAACAAACCCCCCCCCCCCCCCCCCCCCCCCCCACATCCACACCCCCAATCCCCCCTCCCCACCCCCCACTACCCCCCCCCCTCCCCACCTCCCCCACAGCCCCCCCTCCCACCCCCCCCCCACCCATACCTCCCCCCCCTCACCCACCCACCCACCCCCCCCCCCCCCACCCCCCCACCCCCCCCACCCCCCCCCCCCCCATCCCCCCCCCCCCTCCTACCCCACGCCCCCCCACCCGACCCCTCACCACCCCCCCCTGCAACCTCCCCCCCACTAAAAGCCAGAATGGAGACCGCATGTACTCAATGATCATCAAACGAAGGACTATTCAAACGATAGATAACACACATCCATCAACCGATCACGTTTGAATGATTATCTTGAAGTACAATAAAAAGGAGGTTGATGAACAAAGATGCTGAACCGAACTTGCACAAAACACAAGATCCGCTAGCACACATGGCAAATTCCATCAATCCTTTCAACTATCCAGTGTTTCACCAAGATCAACCATCACCAAAGTACCCTACATGCAACAACCCCAACCCCTCAACAACCAACTAACCCACAACCATCATTTCAAATCCAAACTTCATGTCAACAACCAATACGCAAATTCCGACGACATTACAGATCCCACCAACCCGAGCATGAACCTGGCCAGCGCACTAAATGGCTAAGGCATTCAAACTAAACTACTCAACAAACAACCAACAACACCAGAGAAATCATCAAAACCCTCGTAATCGCAGATTGCCTCTACCGGGTATGAATATGGGATCAAGACAACAGATGCGGATGGTTTGGAGCTAAAAATGGTTGGGAATCAGTTTAGACAGTATCATGGGCAGAATGTTGTATCAAAATGATTATAATGCCAGTACAGAAAGTTGGAATCAGGTTGATTCAAGCCTGCAGTTCAGAATCATGGGTTCATAATATTGGAAATCAGAAATGGCAAAATGGTGTTCAAATATTGGAATGGACATGTTGGTTTGCATGCAACGGTCTGAGGGGTAATCGCTTGGGAACAATGGAAATCATATAAGGTGTTACAACTGCAGAAGTGGGGTAGATTTTGGTCATTTGCTAGGTACTTACAGTCAGACCAAGGAAAGGGATGCTTCCTTATCTTCATACACAGTTGTTTAATTGCTCAAAAGGAAGAAGCATGAATCCAACTCCAAGCTGAAGAGTTTGATTTGATGGCTACTGCATCGGATCTTGATGAGATTGAGGAAGTCAATGCAAACTGCATTTTGATGGCAAATTTGCAGCAAACATCGACATCGGGTACTCAGACTGACAACGAACCTGTCTATGAATCAGGACAGTATCAGCTGAGGTACACAACTATGACAAACTGCTATGATAATGAGAATATTTAATAGTTTACACAAAGAGGAAGCAGTATACTGAGCTACTCGATACCCATTCCCTAACCTAACCACTAAGAAATAACAGAATGATAGTAAATGTTATTTCTGATTTCTCGAGTATGGAACAGTAGGGGGAACAGTAGATCAACATCCAGCAACTGTTGCGGAAACACGTGTTTCTTTGAATCATAAAATAATAATTTGTCACTTGAAGTTGAAAGGTCAACTCGGTAAATCAGAAAATGAAAGAGAACAAATGCTGATTTGACCACTAGCATGCTAGATATAAAAAAACACAGAAAGAGTTTTGAAATTAGTTAAAAAATATGCACACTTGAAAGATGTTATCAAAAGTTCGGATTTATCAAAGAACAAGTCTTTCAAAAAAATAAACGCTCTTCATTTAAATCCGGGTAAACAAAATAACGACTTTGAAATGAGGAAATTCAAATTTAAGAAAAACAGCTCAACGGAAAAATACAAAACTGTTACTCTTCTCTTCTTGAAGAAAAGAAAAAGTTGAAGTCTGATTTCAAAATACGCGAAGACGAGCTTCTTGATAAACCCAAATTCACTTGAGAATAAGGATAAAGGAAATAGATAATAATTATTGGTTAAAACGGGTCAATCGATCAAACGAAGCACATGCTTTTCACCTAAGCCAGACTCGTTTTACCAACACCCGAACAGAAAACTGGCTTTTGGTTAACAAATCCATTTATCTCAAGCAAGCTCAGCGAAACAACAGAAGATTGTATAATGGCAAAGTGTTACTTGAAAGCATGAGGCCACCTGTTGTGCAAGATTCGGAAGAGACACAAGCAACTAGCTCAATAGAGTCTCCAAAAAATGTCACAATGAACAAGAAATAAAACCGCAAACAACACAAAGATTAATCCATCTTTCAGGGATTTTTGTTTCTCAAACGGCCAAGTCACAAGAAGAGGAGTACTTTGTAAATACATTCAAAACGCCATCAAACATCACCCCGGACCCGACTATTCCCACGACCCCCCTCGCACCTACCAGGCCATAGAAGCCAAACACGGCCTTCAACGATAGCAACCCATCAACGAGAAAGAGGCCAGCTAAACCCGGGGGGGGCCCCAACAGCCTTAAACATAGACAACAATTAACCCCACCAAGGTCGATGCCTTTAAATGCTACGCACACCTCTGGCCGCGCCCACCCCACCGGCAGCAAAGCCCGCCGCTCAACAACCAACCGAACTCAAAAATTAATAACGAGCCCTCCACGAAAATAAAAAATAGATTATTATTCTTCCACGCCAACGCCAAAGACACGTTAGAGGCCATGTAATTGAAGGCCCCCAGTAAGAGACGGCCATCCAAAAACCAGGACCCAGTCTAGTAATCAAATAAAATCCATCCAACATAAACAATCCAATAGTAGAACCACGCAACGATCACCCGCCCCCTACGCCTCATACAAACGGCAGATTCGAGCCCGAAAACGGCCAACAATTCGCCGGGTCCCCCAGAACGCCCCCTTACATTTCACAAAGGAGCGGAATCCAGATTCCCGATGACGGAAGCCTGTACCTGAGAAATCCTAAAACGGTCCAACGGGGGCGGCCCTTACGCTCATGAAACCCATCAGACCCTAAAAATTTATATTTTGTCTGTTTCAAAAATCGCTTTCAAAACCAAAATGAATAATATTTGGATGACACTACTCTAATTGTTGCACGAAAAATTTCTTAAATGAGGTATAAAGCACCATTTTGACTCTTCAACGTGTAGGTCAAACATAAATGACTTTATATAACAACAATGGTCGTCCCAGTGCTCATCAAGAGATTACAAATCTTAAAAAAGAAAATTTCCTATCATCAAACCAAGTGGAATTCTAGACTTCAAAAAATTTGAAATACAATTTTTGAAGAAGATCCAATTTGTTCGAGACTTTAAATCTCCTAGCAAAAGAATCTGCTGAATTCTTCTAGCACATGACTTTGGAATTTGAAATTGAGCGTCTCTTGAGAGCAGTTGTCAGTCAATGACATTATGTCTATGTGCAAAAACCAATCAACGTTGTAGATACATCAATCTCCCAAACTGCAGGCTTGACCGTACGAAAGATCGACTTGAAAACTGTATCATTAAAAAAGGGAGAATGAATATGCTAAACTTTGAATGATGGTTACAAAAGTGTGAAGAAAGCAAATAGACAAAATTTCATACTATAAAGCTTACAATGACAGCAACAAAAGATCGAGACGGTTGCAAGCTCAGTTGGGAAGACCAAAAGGGTAACAGATCAGGATACTCCCATGTGATCAAATACCCTTGATCCTTTGTCTCAAAACCTTGAAAATAAAATGTAAATAAGAGTTTTCAGGTTCGGAATTATAAAAGGAAATTCTCACCATTAAGACCACATAACAACAAACCTGGTTTGCTAAATCTCTATCTCAGTCACACTGCTCAAACTAAAACGAAATTGACTCTTTGCAAACAAATTAAGGGGGGGGGGGGTTAATACGATCTATGAAAATGCTAAGCTAAGATAAGACCCAGATATTTGATAAAGTTTTTGAACAAGTGACACCACCAAAGGTACGAGTACAATACTAAGTTTGCAAAACAATCAACCGAGAGGAAACGTCTTGCAACCTGTAAGAAAAAACTTTGTTGTGAGACAACCAAAAGCATTTCAAATCTAAACATACAACATCAACATCATACTAGCGATAAATATTATCAAACATTTTAGTAGAAATATACTTGTACAATTATCCAAAAATCGGTTCCTCAAAAGTGTTGAAGAGAACGAACGATTTTTCAAAACCGAGACACTTCATACCTCGGATTCCCCACAAAACCACAAATCAAAAATGTGATTGCCCCAGGGAATGTTTGAGTGATTAATCCTTTCAAAGCCTTCAAGGAAAGAAAAGTATGTCCCTAACAAAGTTAGAGCACGCGTTAGGACAAGAACTCCAATCACCGTTTCACCACCTCAGTCCTTCACTAAGAAAGATATTAATTCTGACTCAAATGGTTTATCTTCTATAGGAGTAGACAACGCTGCTAAGACCAGAAGGCCACAGCCTAGGAGCAATACAAAGAATGATAGGGTCCCCTCCTGATTCTAAGAGTAGTTGCATCAAGACGTTAAGAAGTTGAAGTAAAGAACACCATAGAAATTACTGCTATCTAAGAATAAGAAACTTATGTCATCTAAGTAAACACGTTAAGCTTGATACACTCGAAGATCTAATCTGAATTATATGGTGCTATGTGTAAGCATAAGTTTAATCACTTGCAAATCATGATGTTTGTATGCTTAATTATGTGAATGACATGAATTCTCGTGGCAAGAAACAAAAGGCAAATGTTTCAACACAGAAAATCAAAAGAAACAAAAGCCAAAGGACAAAAAGCCTAAGAAGTAGGGTCCAACAAAACAAAGAAAGACTTGCTTCACCTAAGCCTAGTAAACCTAGAATTTACCTTAGGTGGTCACCAACTGGAAGAATTTTTGACATTAAATGAAAAATAATTGCAACCAACAAATCTGAGTGTCAAGCTGACTGTTTAAATGGTGATAATGCATGTACGTCTAACCCTCAGGAACCTACAATCAAACGGTTTCCAAATTCTACTAATTCAACTTATATTTTTGACTGTCTCTAGCAGTTATCCAATTTGTTTAGGTGCGTCGACTCGGGTTGCACCCAAGCAATACCGGGAACCTAAAGCTTCTCATACAATTTCGTCTTAGGAAGTTTATGGGAACCGTATCGCCTTTTGGATATGATCATGTCGCGCAATTTTGGGTTTCGGTGACCCAAATGGGGAAATAATTTGATCACCATGGTTTTAGTTTTTTCTGTTGAAGGGCCTTGGGGCAGCAAACTGATCTCAAGTTGGCAGTTTTGTGATTACAGATTAAGAGGTATGCTTCAGAAGGAACTCATTGTTTTGTCAGATCTCAGAAGGAGTTGATTTGTTAAAAGTAAACAAATACAACCAAACCCTTTACACAATCAATCTCCCATGAAATGGCCTCTAGCATCCCCAATTTTTTTGCCTCATGCTCGAGCAACATCTAACCAAGTCAATGTTATGGCATCAACGTTTATCCCAACCTCAACTTTGAACACCCATAAATGACCTTGCCAAAAACGATCTTGTCTCCTGCTTCCCAAAATACAAATAACATAAAGAACATCTTAGTCCCTCCTGTAGCACAGGAACAAGCAAAAGGGCGTCTAACCACCCAAACCAGTTCCAAATCTAATCAAGGTTACACCTTCTTCAAATGGATTTTTGTGGTCCAATGAGAATGCTACATAAATGGAAAGCGATATTCTAAGCAGAGGTTACACCTTCTCCATATGGATTTGTGTTGTCCAATGAGAGTCGAAAGCATTAACGGTAAGAAAGAGATTAAAATCTTTCTGAAGAAAATTATAGTTCTTCTGCAAGCTCCAGTCATAATTGTAAGAACCGACAATGACATAGAATTCAAGAATCAAGTGCTTCAAGAATACTTTAATAGTGTTGGCATCTCTCACCAAGCGTCTTCTTCAAAACACCTCAACAAAATGGAGTCGTGGAACGAAGAAACTAGACGTTAATGCAGGCTGCTAGAACAATGTTGATTTTCTCTCGTGCTCCGTTATTCTTATGGGCTGAAGCGATTGCTACTGCGTGCTACACTCAAAACCGCTCCATCATTCACCGTCGATTTGACAAAACACCATACGAGCTTATTAACGGCAGAAAACCAAATATCTCCTTTCTTCATGTATTCGGGGTTCTTTGTTATCCCAAGAATGATCGTGAAGACATTGGGAAACTTGGTGCAAAAGTTGACATTGGTTTTTTCATTGGTTACTCTGCTAATTCCTGTGCTTACAAAGTTTACAACCGAAGGACAAAGAAAATAATAGAGACAATGAATGTGACATTTGATGAGCTTTCAACGATGGTTTTTGAACAACGCAGTTCAAAACCCAGGCTTCAAATCATGACTTTTGGACAAATCAGTTCAGGACTCGATCTTACTTATGCTCCGTCAACAATAACAACTCAAAAACCAACTGAAGGTGA
>BQNB010021702.1:0-49018 GCA_026074375.1 Tanacetum coccineum | reverse complement strand
TATAACATGATTATTATATCATGAATTACAGATTTAATGAAACCCTAATTATCCACCATATTAATTATTACATGATTAAAGAATAATAATTAACAAAGATTAAGTAAAACTTACCTTAGAACTTGTTTTCTTCACAAAAGCAAAAACTCTAATTTTTTTCTCTCCTTTTTTCTTCTTTGTATTTATAGGCCCCCAACTAATTATAGATAAAGTCTAATTAGTATTTGTTTCTTTTCAAAATTCCCTTTTTCTTTTTTTTTCTCTAAAATTCGTTTTTTACTAGTCATGTATTAAAAAAATATTATTTATTTATTAGTTACTTAATAATTTCTTTACCTTAAGTTTTTACAAAAACCTAAACTTATTTGAGCATACCTTTTTGCGTAAACGCAATTTACTAAAACTTTAAAAATAATTAACTTTTCATTTTTATTAAACCTAACATTATAAAAAATAGAAATTTTATTTCTTCTTTATTCTAACTACTAGAACCTAATCTCATCCTAATATTACTAACACATAAATATGTATACGTATAATTACTTACACAATTAACGCAAAATCGCTTCAATCACCAAAATCATTTCCTTGTCACCAAAAGTGAACGAAATGAATTCCACAACATCCAACACAAATCCAATCCCAATGAGACGATCACGCTCAATGGATTGATTATCCAATCTCACATATCCCACACAAACACATATAAACACGTATAAACACATATAACACATATCTCATACATATAGAACAGATATTTTGGTCAACACTACGGTTTGACCAACCTGCTCAAGCCACGGTTGTCACAGTATCCCCACTTTGAGAAAATCTCATTTCGAGATTTAACTACTCGAGGCATTAGCACTATCGACAAACAACTTAGGACACTTAGACCTCATTTGATCCTTGCGTTCCCAAGTAAGCTCAGGACCACGCTTCGAATCCCAACAAACTTTCACTAATGTTTGATGAAATACCACATATAAGACACATTATGAATCAAGTGTCCCTACCTTTAAATCCTCCATTACGTAAATAAATATATGTTTTTTGGAAAGTGATCATGGCCTGTCAATAGATTCAAGGGCATTGGTGTTCGTCGTCCATTTTTATTTATTTTTGCACATTCAAATTTATTTTGTGAGTAAAATGCAGAAATCATCCTTGTGGTTTGCCAAAATTGCATATATCGTCCCCAGTCTTCAATAAGTGCATGCGGCCTCCTTGTAGCCAAACATGGTAGAGAGTGAAAATATGTCACTATTGAAAGAAGATGCAGCAAAAGAGGTTGCACAATGTCTCAACCCTGTCATGACCAAATACAAGTTTGGGCGTTCAAGCACCATAAAGGCTTTGAAAAGGAACCTGCTCAGAGCTACTTATCATAAATAAGCTGGTTGCAAGAACTTCCGAATGCGATGTTGGGTTGTATTGTGTCCTTACTAATTTTACACATATATTTTTACATTTTGTACTCAAATATGTATATGCTTTTTGTGTCTGACATGTTACAAGAGTGATTTTATGTAAACCATAACCTCCTGGAAACCTATTGACCATGCATCCGTCAAGATCTCAGTGACAACATGTGGGTGGTTCTTTGGATACGATGACACAACTGGAAGCCTGCTTATACTGTGCGTTCCCGTAGTGGTCGTGCAATACTATTAACGACAGGTATGACAGGTTCCTATTTTGGTATCCATTAAACAAAATTAGTGCCGATATATAATGGCATTTGCTTAAATATCGCATTACCATATGCTATGTTGTTTACTTTTATTGACTTTATAGGTGCACCTAAGCAAACAACAAGGAGTGGCTGTCATTTATACGAATCTCATAGGTTACAACGTGTCGGTTCAAAGGGTATTCTTATTGATCATTTAAAACTGCCTATACCTATTTGTGCTTGCAACTTTTGTTTGATTCCGTGTAGTTTTTTTGTCTGTCGAAGTTGTGTATGAAGGTCCACCTTCATAATACAAATTCTTAGGCAATTGCAAACATGTTTGAAGACATTGTGTTGCCGTCATTTAGATGAATTTTATAGATTGCAGCGTGTCGGTTCAAAGGGTATTCTTATTGCTCATTTAAAACTGCCCATACCTATTTGTGCTTGCAACTTCTCTTCCATTCTGTGTGGTTTTTTTATCTGTCAAAGTTGTGTATGCAGGTCCACCTTTAAAATATAAAAGACGTCGATGTTTTGAAATTTAAGGTGTGATTATTTGGCGTCATGGGTTCGTGCCAGTATGGATTTCTGTCAGGTGATTCGCTAGGGGCTTTTGTATATGAAAATAGACCACATGTAGCAACTGACGACGATGTCATTATCGAAGAATGTTTAGGCCATCCTCAATGGATGAACAATTTACATCAAAGTTTTATGTCCATATAATTTCCCTTACTTTAAGAAGGATCTCAGTTGGGCTTGAACTTGGTAAACACATCTAGCAGTTTTACTTGAATATTTCACCTATAAGTTTTTTTTTCTTTTTTAGGTGGCTATATGGTTTTTTTAATGTCTAGAATACTGAATGTGGTCACCTTTTTGCAGGTTCACTTGAATAATTTTAATGTCTGAGTTCAAGCTTTAATGCTTATTTTTAAAATCTTGGTACATAATCATAATCAAATTGTAAGTGACCGGTTTTATCGTGCTTTATACTCCAAGTTCTTACTTCCTTCTACATTGAACACTTCCAATGTAAGTAAATTTGTTAATATTATGAAATTTACTGATACGTTTTTCTAGATTTATTTTTTATATAGTATTTGCATTTTTAACATTTTTTTGTTATCTGAATCATTATGGGTATTTATCTCTTCCAAGAATTATTCATTTGTCTGCTTATACAAACTATGATAGAAGATCTTAATTTGAACTTTATTGATATGTCAGTGACCGGCTTTATCGTAATCTGAAGAGGGTAGCTACATTTGATAAACATTTGTTGTAGGCAACTACCAAAATTTAGACCTTTCTCTTAATTGTCTGATTCACAAAATGACCCTTATTGATCATAATATATTTTAGATTACATGACATCCGTGTCGCATTAGGATAAAATTCAGTTTTCTACCTTCCATTTCATTTTTTGTTTAAATCTTATTAGTTTTTTGTGTAAAGCAAAAAATGGTAGAAAAGTGGAAAGGGATTGTTGGCAAGGAAGACACCTATAGCTGTTTAGTTCCCAGACAGGAGGATCCACGGTCACCTCAAAACAAGAACATCTGCTTATGGACAAGTTGGCGTCATAACTGCTATTTACTCTGTTGTGATTCTCGAGTACTGAACTGCAAAAGTTCTTGAATTGGTTGGAAATGCCAACAAGGATTTCAAGGCGAAGAGGATTAATCCAAGTCACTTGCAGCTAGCCATTCATGGAGATAAGGAACTCGACATGCTCATCAAAGGTACCATCGTTGGTGGTGGTGTCATCCCTCACATTCACAAGTCTCTTATCAACAAAAACGTCTAAAGAATGAGTCTTTTTAAACTATTTAAGTTTAAACTATGTGTTTGACATAGCTGACGTCTTTTTGGTTAATGCAATCTGATATCATGCAGACGGGCGAGTAGTATAGTACGTTCTTGCTACATTAAGGCCAAAGAGGAATATGTTAGATATATATGTTTTTGATATATATGGAGCTGTATAATCAACAATTTAGGTGCACAAAGTGATCAAAGTGTTTATTGCCCAACATCAAAGTGAATTTTATACTTATCGTCCTAAGTTAGTTCTGATTACATTGGTGAAACATTAGCAATAAAGATTAGCAAGTGTTTATTGCCCAACATCATATTGTGCTTATTTACATATACTTAGTATTATTTATATTATTATGAAGCGAATTTGCCCGTCGGACGGGTTATGTTACTAAAAATAAAAAATAAATTCATAAAGAAAAAACATAAATATTAACTATCGGGCGAGGTATCTAATTAGTAAACAATTCATCTATATTTCAGTTGGGAAAAAAACTCTCAAACCATCTAAAATTTGTTTAAAAAAAACACACATTGTCATAAAAATCTAATCGTTACACACTTAAACTTCAAAAGGAAAAACATGAAACAAACTCGCCCGTCGGGCGGGTTACAAAACTAGTATATATATATATATATGTATATATATATATATATATGTATATATATGTATATATATATATGTATATATATATATGTATATATATATATGTATATATATATATATATGTATACACACACACACACACACACACACACATATATATATATATATATATATATATATATATATAGAGGAGGGTTATTGTGAGAACTTTAAAGTTGTAAAAATGAGAACTAATCTAAAATAGCATTAAAACATCGGTACATAACCATTTTAGCAATGTTACACCAAAATATAAAATATTAATACAAATTAACATTAAACCGACTAATAACCAACTTATACATGAGTAAGGGATTGCTGATACACATTAAAAAATTTGATACATGTACATTAAAATCTCAAAAAACTAATTTCTTATACACAAATTGATACACCTAATACACATCAACCACTAAAAACTTGGTACACATTACCAAAACTTGATACACATTACATGTCGAATCAAAATGTATCACTTTGTTTAGGTCAATTTCCAAAAGAAAACCCATCAAATCTTTAACAATATTAGTTGTAATTAATTACTCCCTCCGTCTTAAATTTATTATCCCCTATTGACTTTTTAAGTATTTTTCTTCCAACTTTGACTTTAAATATTTTTGTTTGTGTTATATAATACTTGATAAAAATTATAACAATGAAAATACAACCAAAAACCAATCAATTCATATAATTTGCATCAAGTATAACATAACACAAACCAAAATATTTAAGGTCAAAGTTCGAAGAAAAAGACCAAAAAAGTCAATAGAGGACAATAATTTTAGGACGGAGGGAGTACGTTTTTATTTTGTTTTAAGGAGAGTGTCATTTGTGAGATTTTGGGTGGTTCTCATTTTTATAACTTTAAGAAAGTTCTCATTTGATCTCAGTTATATATATATATATATATATATATATATATATATATATATATATATATATATATATATATATATATATATATATATATATATATATATATATATATATATATATATATATATATATGAGCGCGTTCAAGTGAGAAGGCTGATTTTTATGAGAAGGAAAGAAGGGATCATAACCCTCTATCTAACCCTCCTTTTTTAGATATAATGGCTTAGATTAAATTACAATTTACACTAATTTCCTAAATAAAGGTACTTTTGTAATTTAAACAAATATATAAAAAACACACATATTGTACACACCTGAGGTGAAAACAAATACCATCCTCTCGCTACACTTATCAAAACCACCATTACACAGCCATCATAACCACCACTACATCGATTAGAACGACCACTACAATGCCGTCACAACCACCACTAAACCTTATAACTACAACTACGCCGCCATCATAACCACCACTGCACCACCATTATAACCACCACTACACCTCCCTATCACCGTCATTCAAACCATCGTCGTTCAAACCACCACTACACCAAGCAACCATAATAGAAACTACCATTGGAGGACCAATCATCGTCGTCATCATAGCAGCACCTTTCTGTCACTAATTTAGAGGTTATTAGGTTAAAATTGGCTCTTTAAAAGGTTAAAGTCTTATACTTTCATCATTCACATATTTGTAATCGGTGTTCAGATTGACGATTGCTTGTTATATTTGTTCATTAAATACTTTTATCGCTATTATTGCAGCAAATTGGTTGAATTTCATAATGCATATCAACTGTTTGATGAAATGCCTGAACGAATGGTGCGCAAGCTGTGATCTTTATTAGCTAATTTATTATTTTAGTAGTCTCGATAGTACTTACGGTTAGGCTTTATTAATTATAGATTTCATTTTCACTCGACAAAGGTATAGGTGAACGACTTTAATAAGCACATTTATGAGTACAAGTATTGTAAGATGTGTGAACAACCTCGTCACATGTGAAAAAATATACGTCTTGTATCTTTTTAAGATGTGTGAACAACTTCGTCACATGTAAAAATATATGTCTCGTAGCTTTTTAAGATGTGTGAAAAATATCTTCACATGTGAAAATATACGTCACGTAGCTTTTTAAGATGCGTGAACAACTTCGCCACATGTGAAAATATACGTCACGTAGCTTTTTAAGATGTGTTAACAACTTCGTCACATGTGAAAATATTTGTCTCGTAGCTTTTTAAGATGGGTGAAAAACATCTTCACATGTGAAAATATACATCACGTAGCTTTTTAAGATGTGTGAAAAATCTCTTCACAAGTGAAAATATACGTGCGTTTAATAGTTGGTCATAAATGTGCGTTTAATAGTTGGTGAGGCTCAAAGTATTAGCAGATAGAGAAAAGTGTCATCTGTGATTCTATGTTGCTGGTGTTAAATATTGATTACTTGTTTGTCCTTTAAGACGTGTCTTCGTAATAATGCAACCCGACTAGTTTGGGATAAATAGCCTTTATTGGCAATACATATAAGATTACATAAAGTAGGGGAAAAAGCTGCATCTGGATCTTGTGGTGATTTGTAACTCGATTGTTTCTTATAGTCTAACTGTGCTATATATCATTGATTTTCATGTCAATACCTTGATTAAGATCTGTATTATATTAATCCTCACAAGGCACCGTGGAGTGTATCTTGGTTAGGATGTTGCTGTTAAAAATCTAAGATTTAAGATGCTGAATGAAGCATTGGAGGATGAATTTCGCCATGAAGTAGCCATTCTCGGGGAATTTCCTTGATCTTATTTTGCCAGTTTTCTGTAGATTTTCTTTTTATTGTTACCCATATACTGTTAGCAATCCCCTTTTCCTGTGTGTGTCCTTTTATATGTGTCTCTGTATATTTATATACGTACATAGTTATTTCCATCAAAGAACAAAGATGTATATATGTTATATGTGTATGTGTATATCAGAAGTTCTCTCCTAACCCTTGCAAGGCTGGCAAGCTTGGTGCACAAGGGTCACTCTAGAGAGTCTAAGTTGCAACATGGTTTCATATAATCAATTTATTACTAAGCAGGCTATTTTTTTTCTTTTAATCATAAACTATTTACTGAATTTTTAGAATTTTTGAGTTGTGAGTAAAGCTGTGTACTGGACTCTGTGAGTTTTAATGAACTAAATTCACATATTTATGTGTTGCAACATCTCTACATTATACCATATTCTGATGTGATTGTTATGATTGGGGACAACTAACAAGTGCATAGTTTGTTTATTATTGAAGGGAGGTCCAACATAAAAATGTTGTTCGTTTTATTGGTGCTTGTACAAATCAATCTCACATGTGCATAATAACAGGTACCGAACCTGTTGTTATTTATTTGTTAAATACTTGCTACCAAGTATTGGTGTTATAATTTTTCACACTTTGGTCTTAAAGTTTTAATCTTGATTGAAACTACCTATACATATTGTCATATTATCTGGCGTTAAATTAGTGTCCCTACAAGTACATTTTGGCCTTTTTAAAGCCTTTTGAATCCAACACGAAGGGTTATTCGGATATATACTGATATATTTCTGTAAACATGATAGTGTAAGATACAAGGTGTGTTTGACTGGGTAGAGCAACCTAGTTATATGTGAAATATATATGAAACTTACAAATAAATTAATAGCAATGTGGAAAACGTTTCTTGCAAATTAGTGTCAAAGAAAACAGACATAACATCTTTGGAGCCTTGGAGGTACCAATGGTTGTGTTTCTTAAAACAACTGTTATATTTAATCTTGCTCTTTAACAAACATAATTTGTCCCTTTATATTGTATAATTTTAATGTCGCAATTACTGTTCAATATTCACGTTAGATTCTTTCTTAGCTTGTGCATTTAGAAAACATGTGCATGGTTTTCTTGTTGACCACACAATTCATATTCTAAGGACAATTATGATCTGTTTTTGCTTGTAGAATACATGCCTGGAGGCAGCCTTTATGAATATATACATAAGAACCATCACACCTCGACACTTCCTCAGTTGGTGCAGTTTGTAATAGACATTTGTAGAGGAATGAAGTACTTAAATAAGAGCAATATTTTCCATAGGGACCTGAAGACTACAAACTTGCTTATGGACAGTGATAATGTATGCCTCTTGTCTATCTTAACATATAAATTCTTATACCTAATGGTTGAAAACCAGTTTTATATCATATGCAAGTATCAAGGGTGGAAGAGTTTAGTTATCAAAGATTAAATGCTGGTTTAGGTTTTCATCATGTCTCATATGTGTTGATTGGTACATTTCATGATACATTTAACATATTGTGAATACATTGAACACATATACTTTGGGGGAAAGTGACGCTTATATTGAACATGTATAATTTATCTGTTTGGAGGGTACACCTTCTTTATCGAACCAGGTAGTTGTCATTTTGCTATGTTCTGCGAAACTCATAATGTAAAAAAATCAGTGATTCCTTGGAGATATTTTTCAAGTTATATATCATTCATCCCCAAAAAGGATAAGTGACCCATCACATGTACTAGGAGCGGATAATAGATTTGTTGAGATGTTAGTGGAGAAAAATGAGAGCTATATAAAACAGATTGTGTTCCTAACTTTTAATAACCTTACTTCCAAAATTTTCTCACATCTAGTATAAAGTTAAACACTTACATGTCGAGTTATAGCAATATGGTCGTAATTTTGTATATTTTTAAAGTTGAGTATAGAATTTGTACAGTATTGTGGACTTGAAAAGAATTATCTCTAAAACTTTCAAATTTTCCTCGGAGTTCTTAAACGATGTACACATACTCTTTTAGTTTTTTCTCTAAGGGCTGTTACATTATACTCTCACGGTTTTATAACTTTAGTTTGTTAATGTTCCCTCGGGTTGTAAAGGTGGCGGATTTTGGGGTTGCTCGCTTTCAGAATCAAGAGGGAGTTATGACTGCAAAGACAGGATCATATAGATGTATGGCTCATGAGGTTTCTCTTTAATACTCTTTTTATTTTCATCATTTGAGTTTGATAGGGGATGTAATGATTGTATCATCAACATCCCTTGGGTGGGCTTTAAGATCGAGAATTTGAGACATTTATATCTTCGGGGAAGACATATTTGTCAACATCAATTATACATCTTCTCAATTAGTTCTCTTAATAAGATGGAGTGTTATAATTAATCAGTCTGTCATTCCTTTAAGCACACTCCGTTCAATGACTTGTTTTCTGTGTTGCCTTATTTTTTAGATTATAAATCATCAATCGTATGATCAGAAAGCCGATGTTTTTAGTTTTGCAATTGTTCGGTGAGAGGTTGTAACAACTAAGGTATTTTGGGTTCATATGGGGGTTAAAATGTTAATGTGAATGAAAGAAGGCTTAATTCTTACTTGTTGACACTGTTGCAAGCTTAATTTTAATATTCTATTGTAAAGTGTTAACTAAAATATATTTGTGTTACAGATTCCTTATGATAACATGACACTATTACAAGCAACCTTGGGAGTAAGACATGTCAGTTCTTCTCTACATCTAGTTCTTAGTAAGATAATTTATAAAAGAGGTCAGTTCTCATTATAGAAGCCTAAGACTTGCATGACTTACTGATGCGGTTTATTATGACTTGTCATTTTCAAGAGATGACTCCACAATCTGCATAGAGATAAAAGAAATAGAAAACATAGAGGTTTGGTAATCACTTAGAAATAGAATAATCGAGATGAAAACATGTTAAATACCAAAACAAGTTTAAATCAAATAAGAGAGACCATTGCGTGTAGATAGATATAACAAACACAATGTGCTCTGTCTTTCACATTGCAATATAAGCTAATCCAAGAGAAAACTGATGTAGAGCAGATCAGAAGTTAGTGGTCCATGGACAGATGTATCATCAGAAATGAAATTCTAGTTTCAAAACGTGGGGTTAAGATATCTCTAAATAGCCGTGTTGCTAGATTGCGCCCAGTTTCTGGAAAATATATGCTCGAGAGTTTGTTGCTGTGAGAGTCCCGCATTTACATCTCAATAATTTTCAAATTTATGATTGGCCTGAACTTTTAACAAAATGTTATGTATTGATGGTTTTGATGCTTCCTTCGGATAATGCAAGGCAGTGGCATGTTCATGATTCGGAGGTTGTTGAAGTGGTGGCGGATCAGGTTTGCAGCCTGTCTATAATTTTATATGATTTAAGCTTATATTATTTTCATTTTGATTCTAACAGAGGTGACAAATTCAACCCATTTACTAATAATGGTTCATATTTGGTTATCTACTTGTGTTTATTTAAATGGATCTAATTAATTACCTTAGCTAGTAAGGGGCACATGTTGAAAGTTTGATTTGTTAATGTAATAATGTTGGTTTCGGTAATGATGGCTGGCACGTTGATTATATATATAAGAATATAGTTTTTTATAAAGACGAGATGTGTTTGTGTGTCAGCCTTACCCAACCCGACTAATTTTCAACCGATTACCTAACCTGCTTGACGCACCTAATTTGTTACCTCTAGCTTTTTATGGTATATTGTTTCCAAGGATATCTAGAAACCTTATTAGCAAAACTAGGTAGAGTACTTAGAATGAGAAAATGATGAATGTAGATGACGATTATAGTTGATCTGCCCCTCTCCTGGATTACGTTCGTAATGTCCTTATCTTTGTTTACGTGTTTATTTCAAATTAGGTAGAATAAGTTTATCTCCTTTATGATTCTATGGTACATCTTTGTTTCAACAATAATATGTTTTAACAATTAGACAGGTTGCAGCTGGTCAATTTTATTTTACAAACAATGGACCCTGGCAATGTGGCCATGCGTGACGTTGCTTACAAAATTCAATGGCAACATTAAAGGAAGTTGTGCATGTTTTTCCCATGGTAACCCTAAATGACTCATCTACTCGGTTGGCTGTTGGCGATGCAATTGGAGATATTAACAAAGCTATCGTCCGTGTTTATTAAATGCAAAGGTAGTTCATAAAGCTTTTCACTTGACTTTTATGTAATGAGGTTGACCAGACATAATAGAAATACAAGACCATCTCATTATTTTACAATTACTTGTATATTTGTTCATACGTGTATACTGATCCACTAGACGAAGTTGCTGGTTGTCAGAACCAACTCATTGATTTGGATAAAATGATGAATTAAGTGACGATCTAAAAATAGCAATTACATTGGGTTGTCTTGCACAATACCGAGTATTATTGCTTAAATTTTTATAACTTAGTTGGAGTGAGAACATAATTTACAAATACTTATGATCTTCTAACCCACCTCATTCTATAGTAAACTGTCAAAGAAGTGTGTAGTGTTATAATTGTGTAATCACACAATTTGAATATAGTAGATACTACTTAATATGTGTGCATCTTTAATTTCATTTTTAGATGACCTTAATTAATAATTTAATTTCTAGATATAGTATGATGAAGATAAAGATCTTGGATGCTAGTGGACCTCTAGGACTTCTAACTTTGCTCGGAGGAGCTTCTGACACAACCCCTAAAACCACAATTTTGGCCTTGAGCTTTTCACCTGATGGAGAGGTACTTTTGCAATTTCAGCCAATTGGTTATGTTACTTTAACATCATAAACTTCTGTATCATGTGCTAAATGTGATATTGTGTAGTGTGAAGTCTTTTAAGTTATATACTCCGTAACATTTTGATTGACAGGGTTTGATAGCTTTCTCAGAGCATGGTTAATGATTAAATGGTGGTCACTCAGGGCCAAGTGGTGGAAGAAGCTTAGTCGGAATCTTGTTCCTGTCCAATGCACCAAGTTAATTTTTGTTCCTCCATGGGAAGGGTTCTTTCCTACTTCCACAAGGTCTAGCGTGATGGCAAGTGTAATGGGTAACGAGAAGCATTTTTCACAGGTAAAACTTCAATACTGACTAGGGTATATTTGTAATTACTGGAGTGTCACATGCTTACATAATCTTAAAACATAAGCATCTGGTCCTAAAAGGACACACGCTAAGACTTTTGTAGTCAAGTTTAGTAATTTAAATATGAATAAACTCTAGTCACCTTGAAAAGTCATAATTCAAAACATTCAAACTAAGTGTACATTTTTCTATGGAATCTAAGGCTGCAAATTTGATGCTTTTATGTACAAAGTGTTTGACTAAGGTTATGTTTAATCTCTAATGGGTCGAATGGGTTAAGGAAAAAGCTTAAACTAAAGGAGGCATGCCATATTGGTATAATGGGCTGAAAGTTATTTTAATCGTAATATAGTTGCTTAGTCTTATGTAACAAATTGCTTATATATAACTATAAGACAGAAAATAGAATAAGGTGTTTGCTGCTTGGCCCAACCTGACCTAACCTAATCTGGACATGTGTTTAAAAATTACATGTTTTCATCTGTTATTTGATCTGTTGAATTAGAGGTGCTTTTTTGTTTTTTATCTGAATTGGGCTTTAATAATTGATAGGTTGTAGGAACATGATTACTAGAAGAAAAAGGTTCAAAAAGAATATGATCAAAGCTTCTTAAAGAATACGATGAAAATGGGGACACCATACTTAGACTTGTTGAAAGTAGTAGGACTATCATTGAGGTAATATTCACACTTATAGAAAATGATGTTAGTCATACAATATGACAACTTATATTTTGACAATGTTATATCATCATTGATATATCTAAATTAATGACTCTTTTATCCAAATCTTGTATTAATTAAAAGGCCTAACTTGGAAACTATCTTTCTAGAAATCATTACAAGACATTGTGAAATACTATATGTACACAATTGAAATACTTATTTCACATGTGAATATAATTTTTTTTATCTTTTTATTGATCTATATTTCAAATTCAAAGTGTCCATTTGGCATTTTCCACCTTTACTTTGGACTCTTAAGTTGGTTCTGACATGTTTATCTTTGATTGTGGCTATAGGCAATGTCTACTTATTGTTTTAAGATTGTTGAAACGTTGATTATTGATATAGAACCAGATGTACATATGAAGAAAGCAATGAATGAAATCAATACAAGTAAAAATTTTAATTTTTGCGTCACCTTGTAAGATTTTCTATCAATTTATGAAAATCATCAATTTGGGTTATTGCTTTTTCAGCAACGGGTCACTTAAATAAACTTTGAAAACTTGGTTTATATAAAACACGCACATTAAGTATCTATCTAGTTCAATAATCTTTCTTCGCTAGAGATCATATATATGGCTACCCTGTTGGATTTGATCGTTAGGATCCGTTTATTGTTTACTCGATTACTCTCAAGATATTATAAAAAACTTTTAAAGTTACTAATGCAACACTTAATTTGATGTGCACTAGATAGTCCTCTTAGTTGGGACAAAATTGCAAGTGAGTGTGATCGAGATGGGATTGAAGATAATAGGAAAGAGGAACAGTGATCAAGGGTAAACCACTTGCTCAACCTATAGACTATCTTTTCGGGTTTATATTCCCTCGTCTCCTCCTCTATCTCATTTACTTTTTCCTCTTTCAGGTTCATATATATGAAATTTATAGGAAAGATTGATCTTTTCGGATTCAAGCTCCATCATCATCTCATGAATCTCATTCTCTTCTTCCTCTTTCTGGTTCGTATATATCTTAAAGCGGGTGGACAGTGTAATGGGCCAGTTATGAAATTGTGACTTCACATACTTGGTAATTTTTTTGTTACACTGGTGCAGCAACTTACTAACAATTTTACTAATTTTGTTAGTAATTTTTCAATGTAACATGAAGTTCTTACGTGATGATCCTTTATAAGGCCCAAGAAGACGATGTTGGAATTGGATGCCTCTTATAAAATCACATTATACGGGTTTGACCTTCCAAGAACCAAAGAGCGTCACCGAGGTTTCTGTAGCTAGCTGCTACCAAATGAATGGAAAATTTTAGCACACGAGAAGAAAATCAAGCTTTAAGAATTGATGATTCTGATGAAGACTTAAATCTATCTGTATAATTGATGAATGTTTTTGAAACTGATGCTATGCATCTTTAGTTATATTATTGTAAAACTCCCTAGAATATAGTTTCACATATAAACAATTAAAGTTTTACTCTCTTAGTCCTAATTTATAAGTTCACTTTCAAATTG
Organism: Tanacetum coccineum; assembly: GCA_026074375.1. Taxonomy (NCBI): domain Eukaryota; kingdom Viridiplantae; phylum Streptophyta; class Magnoliopsida; order Asterales; family Asteraceae; genus Tanacetum; species Tanacetum coccineum. Next base: position 34,872 of record BQNB010021702.1, on the reverse strand, counting down.
CATATAATTTAATAAATTTTCACTAACTACACTTATTACCAATCAAATATCATTTTTACCCACCAAAGTGTTTTTTAATTGCTTAAAATATATAAAATATAAAATGTAAAATGTTTACACTCAAATTTAATAGATTGAAATGTAATATGTTATATAATTACTATTAAAATCAACAACTTGGAATTAATAATTTATTAAAAGTGTATTCACGCATAAAAATAATATATGTTCAAAGTAAAAATAAATGTCTATTTACTAGTGCAAAGAGTTTTTTCACACGCGACAAAAAAAGAAGTATATGCTCATGTATATAAAATATGCTAGTAAGATTAAAGCTTCAATCTCTACTCTTATGATATATTGATATTCAATAGAAGGTTATTTAAGTTTTGTAAAAATATCTTCACGTGTGCAAATTACGAGCAAGGATTGAAACACTGCTCTTACTAGCGTATCTTTTATACTAGAAGTAAAAAATAGGAGATATTGATGTTTAATATATCATAATATAAGCTTCGTAAATCTTCGCGCGTGAAAATTAAAAGCAAAGATTGAAGCTTTGATCTTACTGACGTATTTTCTATACTAGAAGTGCAAAAATAAGAGATGTTTATGTTTAATGGACGATTATTTAAATTTTGTAAGAATATACTCGCGCGTGAAAATTATGAACAAGGATTGAAGCTTTGATCTTACTAGCATATTATTTATATTAAAGATGCAAAAATAATAGATATGAATAGACAATTATTTAAGGTTTGAAAAATATCTTCACTCGTGCAAATTATAAGCAAATATTGAAGCTTTGATCTTGCTAGCGTATTTTTTATACTAGAAGTGCACAAATATAAGATATTCATATTTAATAGACGATTATTTAAGTTTTGAAAGAATATCTTCACTCGTGCAGTGCAAATTATGAGCAAATATTAGAGCTTTAATCTTACAAGCGTATTTTCTATACTAGAAGTGCAAAAATATGAGATATCCATATATAATAGACTATTATCTAAGTTTTATATGAATATCTTCACACGAGCAAATTATTAACTATGATTGACGCTTTGATCTTACTATCGTATTTTTTATATTAGAAGTGCGAAAATATAAGATATTGAAATCTAATATATTTAAGTTTTGTAAGAATATCTTTACATGTGCAAATTATGAGCAAGGATTTAAGCTTTGATCTTACTAGTATATTTTATATACTAGAAGTGCAAAAATATGATATATTGATATTTAATTGAAGATTATTTAAGTTTTGTAAAAATATCTTTATACGGGCAAATTATAAGCAAGGAATGAAACATTGCTCTTACTAGTTTATCTTTTATACTTGAAGTGCAAAATTATGAGATATTTATGTTCAATAGACGATTATTTAAATTTTGTAAGAATATCTTCACACATGCAGAGCGATGATTGAAGCTTTAATCTTACTAGCGTATATTTTATACTATAAGTGTAAAAATATGAGATATTGATGTTTAATAAACAATTATTTAAGTTTTATAAGAATATATTCGCACGTACAAATTTTGTGCAAGTATTGAAGCTTTGATCTTACTAAAGTATTTTTTATATTAGAAGTGCAAAAATAGGAGATATTGATGTTTAATAGACAATTATTTAAGTTTTGTAAGAATATCTTTACTCGTGCAAATATTGAAGCTTTGATCTTACTAGCGTATTTTTTATATTAGAAGTGCAAAAATATGAGATATTCATGTTTAATAGACGACTATTTACGTTTTTTAAGAATATCTTCACTCGTGCAAATTATAAACAAATATTAAATCTTAGATCTTACTAGCGTATTTTTTATACTAAAAGTGTAAAACTATGAGTTATTCATATTTAATAGATTATTATCTAAGTTTTGTAAGAATATCTTCACACGTACAAATTATGAGCGATGATTGAAGCTTTGATCTTACTAGCATATTTTTAATATTAGAAGTGCAAAAATATGATATATTAATATCTAATAGACGATTATTTAAATTCTATAAGAATATCTTCACACGTGCAAATTATGACAAAGAATTGAAGATTTGACCTTACTAGTGTACTTTAAATACTATAAGTGCAAAAATATGATATATTAATATTTAATAGAAGGTTATTTAAGTTTTGTAAAAATATCTTCACACGTGCAAATTATAAGCAAGGATTGAAACATTGCTCTTACTGTGTGTTTTTTATACTAAAAGTGCAAAATTATGAGATATTCCTCTTCAGTAGACGATTATTTAAATTTTGTGAAAATATCTTCACGCATGAAAATTATTAGCAATGTTTAAAGCTTTGATCTTACTAGCGTATTTTTTTTATACTACAAGTGTAAAAATATGAGGTATTGATGTTTAATAGACGATTATTTAAGTTTTGTATGAATGTGTTTGCGCATGCAAATTTTGAGCAGGGATTGAAGCTTTGATCTTACTAGAGTATTTTTATATTAAAAGTGCAAAAATATGAGATATTGATCTTATATATATAATTATTTAAGTTTTGTAAGAATATTTTCACTCGAGCAAATTATAAGCAAATATTGAAGCTTTGATCTTACTAGCATATTTTTATATTAGAAGTGCAAAAAATTGAGATATTCATGTTTAATAGACAAATATTAAGGTTTTGTAAGAATATCTTCACTCGTGCAAATTTTGAGCAAATATTAAAACTTTGATTTTATTAGCGTATTTTTTATACTTGAAGTGCAAAAATATGAGATATTGATATTTAATAAACGATTATTTAAATTTTGTAAGAATATCTTCACACGTGCAAATTTTGAGCAAGGATTGAAGATTTGATCTTACTAGCGTATTTTATATACAAAAAGTGTAAACATATGATAGATTGATATTTAATAAAAGATTATTTAAGTTTTGTAAGAATATCTTTACAATTGCAAACTATGAGCGATGATTGAGGCTTTGATCTTATTGGCGTAATTTTTATATTAGAAGTGCAAAAGTATAAGATATTGATATCTAATGTATTTAAGTTTTGTAAGAATATATTCAAACGTGCAAATTATGACCAAAGATTGAAGATTTGATCTTATAAGTGTATTTTGAATACTATAAGTGCAAAAATATGATATATTGATATTTAATAAAAGGTTATTTAAGTTTTGTAAAAATATCTTCACGCGTGCAAACTATGAGCAAGGATTGAAACATTGCTCTTATTAGCGTATTTTTATACTAAAAGTGCAAAATTATGAGATATTCCTGTTCAATAGACGATTATTTAAATTTTTTTGAGAATATCTTCACTCATGCAAATTATGAGCAATGTTTAAAGCTTTGATCTTACTAGCGTGTTTTCTATACCACAAGTGTAAAAATATGAGGTATTGATGTTTAATAGACGATTATTTAAGTTTTGGAAGAATGTGTTCGCGCATGCAAATTTTGAGCAGGGATTAAACTTTGATCTTACTAGAGTATTTTTTTATATTAAAAGTGCAAAAATATGAGATATTGATCTTGAATATATAATTATTTAAGTTTTATAAGAATATTTTCACTTGTGTAAATTATAAGCAAATATTGAAGCTTTGATCTTACTAGCGTATTTTTATATTAGAAGTGCAAAAAATGAGAATATCAGTATTAATAGACGAATAAAAGGGTTTTTTTTGTAAAGAATATCTGCACGTCGTGCAAATTTTGAGCAATATTAAACTTTGATCTCTTACTGATTTTTTATACTAGAAGTGCAAAAAATATTACAATATTTCAGTTTAATAGACTATTATCTAAGTTTGTAAGAATATCTACACACGTGCAAATTATGAGCGATTATTGAGGCTTTGATCTTAATAGCGTACTTTTTATATTAGAAGTGCAAAAATATGAGATATTGATATTTAATAACGATTATTTAAATTTTTAATAATAATATCCACACACGTGCAAATTTTGAGCAAATATTGAAGATTTGATCTTACTAGCGTATTTTATATACAAAAAGTGCAAACATATGATAGATTGATATTTAATAAAAGATTATTTAAGTTTTGTCAGAATATCTTTACAAGTGCAAACTATGAGCGATGATTGAGGCTTTGATCTTATTGGTGTAATTTTTATATTAGAAGTGCAAAAGTATAAGATATTGATATCTAATGTATTTAAGTTTTGTAAGAATATCTTCAAATGTGCAAATTAATGACTAAAGATTAAGATTTTGATCTTTTGTAAGTGTATTATTGAATAGTTGTGAAAAAAATTTTCTATAAGTGCAAAAAAATGATATATTGATATTTAATAAAAGGTTATTTAAGTTTTGTAAAAATATCTTCACGCGTGCAAACTATGAGCAAGGATTGAAACATTGCTCTTATTAGCGTATTTTTTATACTAAAAGTGCAAAATTATGAGATATTCCTGTTTAGTAGATGATTATTTAAATTTTGTGAGAATATCTTCACGCATGCAAATTATGAATAATGTTTAAAGCTTTGATTTTACTAGCGTATTTTCTATACCACAAGTCTAAAAATATGAGGTATTGATGTTTAATAGACGATTATTTAAGTTTTGGAAGAATGTGTTCGCGCATGCAAATTTTGAGCAGGGATTGAAGCTTTGATCTTACTAGAGTATTTTTTATATTAAAAGTGCAAAAATATGAGATATTGATCTTGAATATATAATTATTTATGTTTTTTAAGAATATTTTCACTTGTGTAAATTATAAGCAAATATTGAAGCTTTGATCTTACTAGCGTATTTTTATATTAGAAGTGCAAAAAATTGAGATATTCATGTTTAATAGACGATTATTAAGGTTTTGTAAGAATATCTTCACTCGTACAAATTCTGAGCAAATATTAAAAATATGATATATTGACTATTATCTAAGTTTTGTAAGAATATCTTCACATGTGCAAATTATGAGCGATTATTGAGGCTTTGATCTTACTAGCGTATTTTTTTCTATTAGAAGTGCAAAAATATGTGATATTAAGAATATCTTCACACGTGCAAATTATGAGTAAGGATTATAAATTTCATTTTACTAGCTCATTTTATATACTAAAAGTGCAAACATATGATATATTGATATTTAATAAAAGATTATTTAAGTTTTGTAAGAATATCTTCACAAGTGAAAATTATGAGCGATGATTGAGGCTTTGATCTTATTGGCGTAATTTTTATATTAGAAGTGCAAAAGTATAAGATATTGATATCTAATATATTTAAGTTTTGTAAGAATATCTTCACACATGTAAATTATAACCAAGGACCGAAGATTTGATCTTACTAGTGTATTTTAAATACTAGAAGTGCAAAAATATGATATATTGATATTTAATAGAAGGTTATTTAAGTTTTGTAAAAATATCTTCACGCATGCAAATTATGAGCAAGGATTTAAACATTGCTCTTACTAGCGTATTTTTTATACTAGAAGTGCAAAATTATGAGATATTCATGTTCAGTAGACGATTATTTAAATTTTGTAAGAATATCTTCACGCATGCAAATTATGAGCAATGTTTGAAACTTTGAGTAAGAATATCTTCACTCGTGCAAATTATAAGCAAATATTGAAGCTTTGATCTTACAAGCGTATTTTTTATATTAGAAGTGCAAAAATATGAGTCATTCATGTTTAACATACAATTATTTAAATTTTCTAAGAATATCTTGACGCGTGCATTTTATGAGCGATGGTTAAAATAGGTGATATTGATGTTTTATAAATGAGAATTTATGTTTTGTAAGAATATCTACGTGCGTGCAAATTATTAGCAAAAATTGAAGCTTTGATCTTACTAGCGTATTTTTATACTATATGTGCAAAAATAAGAGATATTGATGTTTAATATAAGATTATTTAAGTTTTGTATGGATATCTTCACGGGTGCAAATTATGAGCAAAATTTGAAGCTTTTATCTTACTAGCAAATTTTTTATATTAGAAGTGCTAAAAATAAAGATATTGATGTTTAATAGACGATTTTTTAAGTTTTGCAAGAATGTATCTTCGCATGTGCAAATTGGCTAATAACAAAGTCATGGGTTCTACCTAAAGCTCCGATGACCGGATAACAAAGTAGACTAAACCCATATGGCCATATAACACTGAATGGGCTAATAACATAATACGCTAATAAGAACTTCACGTAATTTCTAGACGAGGAATAATGTTCAACTACCTATAAGAGCTATTGTTACCAAGATTATTCAAGCATCAACCACTGAATAATATATTACGTTGCTGATTTCGAATGCATAAATTACGTTATTGAAAAAAAGAAAAAGCTACATGCTAATGTATAAATGTACGTGTATTTACTAGTAAAGAAATTTTATTCTCACCCAAAAAAAATATATGCTCATGATAAATGTCCAATGTAGTTACTAGTGTAGAAAGTTTGTTCACACACGAAGAAAAAAATATATGCTTTCTATATAAATGTAAGTGTATATATATGTGTTTATTCACACACGTATAAAAAAAGTATATGCTTGTGTTTAAATGTACATGTATATATTAGTGTTTATCAACACGTGAAAGAAAAGAGTTTGTTCATCTAATAGATAAACGATCATAAACAAACTTTTAACCGAACGTTCATGAAAGGTTCACCGAACGTCCGGTTCATTTACAATCCTACTCTCATTTGGTATCTGAAAATTTTGCAGCAAATTAGGATTTTAACTCATAGATCATTTAGACATTCTATTTTGAATCCATATAGATAGGAATGTTTGTATATTATAGTATCTAGCAAGTTAAAGCAAGTATTGACATGCCATTGAACACCACATTGTTCCTCTCGGTATACAATAGAGGAAGACTACACATAAAGACTTCGCACCTGTATCTTTATTAGTGAAGAAACTAGAAAAAAATATGCTCAATATCTAGAGTAAACCAAATTCAATTTTTTCATATTAAACCCAAACAATCACTAATTTAGTAAATAAAAACCAAATTTACAATTCTAGTCTAAAATCCAAAAAAACAACACTAGGTGTATCTCGCATAGCTAACTTCAAAACAGAACATCAAAACAAAAGTATTACTAATCTATAAACAACAAAAAAAGTGAACCTCTTATATACAATGATGTAGGGCTGAGCAAAATGAACCAAAAACCAAACCTAAACGACAAATCGAGCTGAGCCAAACTGACCTAAACCGAACCGACCATTTTCAGTTTGGTTTTCAGTTTTGTATATTTATATTTTTCGGCTTAAGGATGAAATATAACAGAATCTGCTTAAGGAATCTGAAGACGTGAAAATCAACTTGTCATATTCCACCTGAAGTTAGCCGGCATAATTTATGGAAAACCATGTAGACATGTACCTGACAAAATTTGGATCAAGCCCGACGACGTAATAAGTAACTATCACCCATATACCTGTCTCGATGAGTGAAGTTGGGATACTTAAAATCCAAGAAGGAAGTGTATAAATCCAACAAGGATAAAAGTGCAAGTCTCTATGCTTGTAGATCACTGGAAGCTTGGCAACTATCGTCGGGACTTCTGTGAACCCATTAGAAAGAAAAATAACCATAGAAAAATAAAGCTCCACGAGATATAGGCCTCCATCGTCAACTATTGAATGATGCAGAATTGTTTGGAAGAATACGCATAGAAGCTGGAAAACAACAGATGGTACTTAAGATCAACACAAGTTTAATAACAGAATATGAAAAATATGCTTTATGAGACTGCAAATACTAGTCTGTTGGCTAACTACATTACCTGAACGAATTTAAAAACGTAGATAAATGAGTTTCTTTGCATCAGTAGCAATTGCCAGTTAAAACTTGCCTTAAAAAGTTCGCTTCTCTTGACACCATAACTAGAAGTTGATAAGGATGCTGGATGATTGTATTGTTGATCAAAAGGAACACTTAGTTCCTTAACTAAGTTCTTTCCTACTCGATATGAGCAAAATGTTTCAGCAAACTTTTTGACAGGTATGTAGCGATAATCTCGTTCCAAGAACAGCCATTATTTCTCTGATCCTATCTCAGAAACAACCTGTTTCATTAACATATTTACTTAATGAAAAAGAACAAATGTATTCATTTATTTTTGATAATTCGGCGACAACTTACTTCTTGAAGGTAGTCTGCAAGATTCTTTCTTTGTGCGCATTGAAATCCCATAAACGCTCCCCTTGTGTCTGCAATCACACGATACAACTCTCTGTTCTTCACTCTATTCATCTGTGAGGAAATCCATCTAAACTGTCCGTTGAGTTTGTAGTTTTGAGCTCGTACATCTTCTTCATCTGCGCTTGCTCTTCAAGATCTTTAGATTCCTTCCTTCTATCACCACCAACCACAACAAGGTTCACCAATTCACGAAGCTTGTCATTCTTGGCATAACCAGTCCTGTTAAGTTCTTCACATTGTCCAATCGCGCCATTATGAACAGAATTGGCTTATTCTTGTCTTTCAACACACACCTATATATGCAACACTCGAATGTTACTTTTAATTTAAATTGATCCTATAAATAATAAATACACGACGTGTGTAAGCAGTAAGCATAGATGGTTAAAACACGTATGATATGTTTATGTATGGTTGGGACAACGCTGCACTCTGAAACTTATCTTTTGGAATGGAACATGTTTTGATAACATCTCTTTTGAGTCATTCTATATAAAATATGACTATTGTACTTATTATTAACACCCTATTGTTGGGCCCGAATGTTGATATAAATTTGGGGGTGTTAAAATAGTCCAGGAATTGTAAAGGTATTATGACTTTCGTACTGTCCAACCGTGTCCTTGCTGCATCATCCATTTTTTCACATTATATTTAGGCTTTTCATTTATAAACAAAAACTGAAGAAAGTGAGAATAGGAAAATATACCTCCCCGCAATCTCTTGGAAAGTACTAGTAATGTTGAAGTCGGTATGGTTCATGGCAATAAGATCAGCTGTCAATTACGATTAAAAGTGATACATTTCCTCAAAGTTCTTCCGGTATATATATGAATCAGGGTACTCGGTTTTCTCCAGAGCATGGGAAATCATACACTACAAACGTAGCAGACAATGTATTAGTACTTAATTTATCACCTAACTAGGAAATAAGTAACAATAACTAGTACTAGTAAGTATGAAAATGTCACGCTTAGGTAAGTAGGTACTTGAGTGACACCCAATTGCATACTCGTGATTAGGCTGAGCTTCAGCATCCCATATAAGAACCTAGTTTCCTAAGCAATACAATCAAAGAATACAAAAGTCTGATTGGTATGATCATATATCATAACTAACAAGATATTGACAAAAAGAAATAAAGCATGTAAACTGAATACATACATCAGGACTGTCATTGTGTGTCGCTACTATTTTGCTCTTCCGAGGAAGCTCCCTGATCCAATTTACTTTCATAAATACAGGTGAACGTCAAATACAAATTTCTAAGTAAACTCGGCAAATTTTGATTCGAGTAGGGAAATATACACCAATGCGGTCAATTCTTGCAGTTTATATCAGCAATCCATGTACTTGCAGATATGTCGTTATATTAACTACACTGTATTATTATATTGGATGAATTTTTATATATATGTCTATGCATCGTTTTAGTTGCAGTCAAACCACAAGCTGCCGCAGCGAATTCAGTTGTTGAAGCCTTTACTGAATTTAAGCACCTTCTTCTACCAATAACAGATCGCAACCCATATCTCTCTGAAGGAACAAGATAGGTTACTTTTTTTTGCTTCCACCCTTAGAGAAAATTGAACTTGTGATAACAAAAAGCAAGTGCGTACTGAAACTTGCACTATACGTTTGGATTCTATTGCGTAAGATATGCATTTGTCGTAAGTCATTTTAAAATCATTCTACGGTTCTCTATGCCCATTCAGAGCAGCCATAAAAAGGAATCATGAGGGACTTATTTTCATAAACAGCCTAACTATAACTGCTTGAATTCTGATGAAGTGTTTTGAGTCCATGGCTGGTTCTTAAAGATATAAGTAATATATATTATAAAATATATATAATAAGTATAATTTAATCAATAAAACCGAGAAGTAGTATAGAATATCCCCGGGTCGTTTATCCCCAACGAGGTTGTGCTGGAGAATCGATACAGTCGGAATGCATGATAAACCTGGATACAATAATTTATATGACCATGAAAAATTAGAATTTGAAAGTCTATGACTCTTCCCAACAGAAAATATACACCAATCGGCAATTCTTGAGTAAACTCGGCAAATTTCTAACGCTTATAAAGAGATTTCACCCTTAAGAATGAAAGAAAAAATGCGGACGTGAAGAAATAGTTATAGAGATAAAAAAAAACGCAGAAATGATTAAAGGTTATTTTAGTGAGGACACAATCATTCCAATATGAACAAGTGATGAGTAGTTTGCTAACGCCATGATGAAACAAATTCTAGAATAGTGAGCAGTCTACTTTTTTTTAGACAGTTTAAGGCAACAGGTGTGTGTACAGAGATCTAGAAATTGATAATGGTGAGGTCGAGAACCACGTTTTGCTCCTATAGAGTGTGTTTGTGGCTTAGTATCAAAGAAAATAGCTTTAAAAAGTATACAAAACACACTGGTTGTAGCTAAACTAGAAGAAAAGATATTGATTTATTCAGTAATCACATGAGTAACTTTAGCCACGTATAGTTATTAACTACAAGGTATTGGAACTTAGTAACGGTGAGAGTGCATACCCTGTCAAAAAGGATATTGAACCAGAGACCTCACTAATAACTTAGCAATCACACAAGCCCCGGGAACAATCAGAACTAAAATGTTCAAACAATAACCTGATTTTGATGCAGCTCGACACGTCTAATTACAAACTAGTATATTGCGTATTATTAATATCTATAGAAGACGCAAAAACCTGACGTGAAAATAAATTATCAAGGCTATTAGCAAAATCACAAACATGCACTTAACAACTCTATATTACATAACAATAATAAATATATGTAGTGTATTAAATATATTTGTTAGAAGTAGATATATATACATGTGCGGTTAATTGTGAGTAAACTGGAACACTTTGGAGACCAACAACCATCTTCAAACAAAGCCCATTCAAAATATTCAAAGACTACATTAAGGCTGGGCCAAAGACTAACTGAGATAACATACCAGTACTCTAAGTGAATAGCTATATCCAAAAGAAGACCAAGATCCATTTTCACACAAATACCGTCCAAATCGTTTGCCATAACCAGAATAATAAAAAAACCATATCGATAACACCCTTTATGCATCATACTGTCTATAAAGTCATTTCCTAAGCGCCCTTTCTGCACCAGAAACCAACCATTATTAGTGAACAACCCAACCAAAAAACACATTTCCTCATCCATACTAAACATTAAAAAAACTCTATTGTTTCTATTCATCACACGACAAACAAGAAACACATTTCCCTCATCAAAGTAGCAAAAAAGCATGATCTTCTCAGAGCCAAAACAAACAAAAGGAACATTTGCATCAACTAAAAAATAACAGCAACTATAAGAACAAACGCCAACCTTATTTCTCCATATAAACCAGCAAAACTTCAAACTTTCAATCCATCTAGATAACCATTTAAACCATCAGAGAGCTAAAAACGTACCAAGAACTAACATAAAGTTTTCTTCTTTGATGTCAGTTTCACTCTTCTAGACCCCATATCAAAACTTACATGGAAATTCCATATTTTAGCAACGTCAAACACTTGAGCAGAAGGGATAAGACTTAAACTCATCACTCTAAGCCTAACAACATCTTTTATCAAATTACAAACCTCGTCCAAAGATCTCCTTCTACTTTGGAAAGTTCTCAAATTTCTTTCCTGGCCACGATTTATGTAAACAAGAAGCACCTCATCACAAGCTTTACAAAATGCTCCAAATAGACTTATTAATAGTCCTTTTCAGGACTGGGTGACACAATATTGAACTTAGGGTCAGAAACATCAATCCCGTGAACCACCCTATATAGTCCAGGCATTGTAAAGGCAGCATGACTTTCGTACTGTCCAACCATGTCCTTGCTGCATCATCTATTTTCTCAAATTTTTTGCAGAATAAATTATCCTCTCTCCCAATGACCCATTGTATCATGAGTTTTGAGTCTTCCAAATATAGCAAGCCAAGGCATAAATGAGTGTCTTGGGATACATTGGCTAAACCAACCAAGCCTAGACCAAGGAATCAAATCACTACCACTTCTAATATCATTCCAAATAGCAGAAACATAAAACTCCTTATGTCTACCCATATTATTCCTCCACACCACCTTATCAGCTTTACCCTCTATAAGACACGGGGGAGTAATGATGAATAAAGCATCAAACTTACACACAAGATGAGCTCGCCAATCCCACATCCCATTCTTAATAACATCAGCAACTTTGCAGTCCAAAGATGGACCAGAGTTAATAATATCTCTTATATCTTCACGCGTGAAGAAAAATATCTCCTATATCTTCCCGCGTGAAGAAAAATATCTCCTATATCTTCACAAGTGAAGAAAAATATCTCCTATATCTTCATGCGCGAAGAAAATATCTCTTATATCTTCACGCGCAAATAAAAATATCTCCTATATCTTCACACGCCAAGATGTTATTAATAAACTTAATATCTGCTATATTCTACTTTACGCAAACTAATTAAGTCGCTTATAACAATCAAGACCTAATTCATAATCTATACATTCACGTGTGACATATTTACAATATGAACAATGATAATAACTTCAAATGCATAATAATTCCAAATTCTATAGTTAAATTGTTACTTGAATTTTTTGTGTAATCTGATTTAAAAAGCTCATCCTCTTCATTAATGTATGGTTGCTTCCTCTTCTTCTTCACTCATATTGATCGAATTTTATGTTATTTAGGATCATCATTAATTGGGGGTTTTTCGTTTTGATGATGATTATCATCGTGATATTGATCGGCGTGATTGGTGGTGATGGAGGTTAATGGTGATGATGGTGGTTAACGGTGGTGATGCACTGTGTTTGTGTTAATTTGAGAGAGAAACAGCCTTCTGTGTGTTTGTGTGTGAAATAGGCGTGGAACAAATGGAATGAAGTTTAGTCAGACCCTGTAATTTTAGATGTGAAATTACAAAAAAACCCCTTTGTCTTTGTTTAGTGTAAAAGGTTAATGCAAGTTCAAATCTAATCTAAACCACTAGATTAAAAAAAAGATGGGCTAATGGAGGGCTAAGATTCCTTTTTTCCTTCTCACAAAAAAGTCTTCTCAAATGAACGCTTGTATATATATATATATATATATATACATAATATATATATATATAAATATTATATATATATATATATATATATATATATATATATATAGTAGTAAAATCAAGATTAATTCATATTTGAGTCCAAAAAGGTATAGGAAGTTAACTAAAGAACGAGTTCCGTGGCCAATATGCATCATATACGAACTACTAGTTGTTTAGACACCTTATCTTAATAACTACATATAAATCATTTAAGAGTTAATGACATTTAATAGCAACGTACTTTCCCATTTGAGCCATTATCAGGCACGAACTCAAAAAAGTACCACAATACTCATCCAACTTTTAAATTCTGATTCATTATCATATATTTTAGAGTCATCTCTTGCACCGTTAGTCCTTTTGACTAACGACCGTTTTTAATTACAGTAACTCAAAAGTATGTTTTCTTTTTCTTTTCTACTTATTTTTAAATTTTTTTTATTATTTAATTATCATACGTGTATAAAAATGCATAGAAATATATATATATAAATACGGATAAAGGACTAACGGTGCAAGAAAAAAAACATATTTTTTAGAAAAGAAAAAGATAATTAGAAAAAAATTATATAAAAATGGATAAAGGACTAACGTGTATAAGAAAATTTAAAAAATAATTAGAAAAGAAAAAGAAAACATATTTTTGAGTTAATTACAAACGGTCGTTAGTCAAAAAGACTAACGGTGCAAGAGATGACTCTAAAACGTATGATAATGTTGGATGGGTATTGTGGTACTTTTTTGGGTTCGTGTCTGATAATGGCTCAAATGAGAAAGTACGTTGCTATTAAATGTCATTAACTCATCATTTAAACAAGGATACATAATTTGCAATATTCTATATTTAGTATACTGTCTAAACATCTTCGGTCAGTAAAACTCTCATAATTGTTTTTATAATGTACGTATTCTTATTACATACGATAAAAAACTGCAGTTTGAAATCCAAAACTGCTAATTGAAAACAAAAATCAGCAGTACAAATACCAACAAATGTAAATATGCAACTGTAATTCACATTCCAAAATGTAATACATATCCCAAAATTCACATGTGATACAATATATAACTAATTCATAAGGTGACTATGAACAAGTGAATTTCAAAGCACATTCTTTACTAAAGGCAAGAGGCTGAAATCAATACGGTCGAAAATTTCACTCTGTCCTGGTTTCATACCATTTGACAGATCAGTCAAAAACTCGACTATCAAGTTGAGTGCTCTCACCACCTGCACAGATCGGATAAGTTTTTTTATTATCATTTTAGCTTAATTACTAGTCATGTCCCATGAAATAAGACCGCAATTAGTACCTGACTCGTTTTTGGTCGCTTTGGGGCTAAATGGCGTATACAAGCTGCACATTTCTACCTGCACATAGTTTTTTTCCCGCATTAGATCTACCAACTCATCAAAGTTCTCATTTTCAAGTGCCTGGTTGAGCAAAAGTTAAGCCTGAAAGTACAAGATGAAGAACTTTTAGAAGAACATTAACATTACATAAATTGAGTAGTTTGACGTCTGATAAATGAAGACAGAGTGCATTGAGTTAACTTCAGTAAAAACCTACCCATTCAACCAGGCTCTCGTCACCCAGAGGTTGAGACCCGTCCACAGGTTTACGCGCCCAGTGATCAGCTCCAAGAGGACTACCCCGAATGAGAAACATCAGACTTTGCAGTCAACTTCCCGCTTGAAGCGTACTCTGGAGCCATATAACTGCGACAATTATAAGAATTCATTCCATATATTACAAATGTTAAAAAAGATGGCACGCGGTCTAAACAAAGATGAGCCGTCTATTATAAGAATTCTTTTATGCCACTGACCTCATACAAACAACCTTAGTGACCCAAGCTAATTAATGTGCAAGCCATACAAGTCCATACAAAGCGAACTTAGAGGAGCTGCATCAAGGCTCATGTAAATGCAATCCCGTAAGAGCAGCACCAAGACTTGTTAAAATACGAGCTCAAAGGAACTAAGCCTAAAGAAGCTAATCAACTAAGCCCCTAGCTCTTAAGAAACCCATCCTAGCTAAGACTAAATTCTTAAAGCGTGGCAAGCCAAAAGCAAAGCCCAAGCCTAACTTCTTCATGTGACAACCAAGATCGGGATTAGATCAAGTCATATACAAAACCCTAATAGCCAAACTCCAAAGTCCATACTCCATAAAGAATCAGAAGTCGTAATATTGCATACGTTTTGATTAACAATTCACAATTCACATATGTTTTAATTATTTGTTTATTTCCTTTAAATTTACCGCCAACTTAAACCTCTACTATATTTTATTGATTTAAAAACTATAAACAAAACTCAAATTCAGTGGTAAAAGTTTTTAGTGTTTATTAGCATGTCCCCGCTACATACGCATGCATTAAAAGGAAAAAAATGGTTAAAATTTACGAGTCTACAATTTTATAAATGTGTTATAAAAGACCAATAGATTCAAACTCTTAAGCTTGAAGCAACTAAGGATGGAAATTGGAAAGGGTGGCTTGAGTTCAACTGATGTTGGAACAACACTTCCTTTCCTTCAAATATGACTTTGACTTCACAAAACTTTGGGGCGTTAAGTATTATCAGAAAAATTGGCAACCAATAATAATTTAGCATAAGTAGATATAGAACGAGGTGTGTGTCATATACCTCTGAAGAATATCAGAGGAAAACAAATTTATGAAGGTAATCACTTTTCTTTCTTATTTCTTGACCGACGTCTTCGTCAGTTGCAGCAACAGAACGTGACCAACTCTTTATTCAGCGGTGTTGCTAATCTGAAACCACAGGACAAAAACAAGTTGATAGTGTAAGAATGATAAAAGGGTAATGTAGAATGGTAATGTGTTTCGTATTTCATTCCTCAACACATGGTTGGTACTTATAGATTACAAAGAGATTAGGATAAGGATGAGATTATGATACACCTCATACACAAAATAAAGACACCTATTACATCAACTAATGATTGACAATCATAATAATGATTGACAAATCATACAGTTGTCACACTTATCTTATAAGTAATACTAATGACAACTAATTGACAGCTAACAGATAGAAGTTAAAGTTTATCGTTAGTGGTTTGCCCAATTTAACAATTTCGAATTAGTATTAGTAGAAAGTGAAACAGACAGCATATTACCACTTCCAGCTCGGTATACATTTGCATGTTTCAGGATGATACTCCATTTGAAAAACAAAGTTTCCTTTATGCGCTTGGTGTCTCGGACGTAGAGCTTATAAACATGTAAGTATGTGAATGGCTTAGAAACACAGTTGTGTATGGATTTGACCCACATGTAAATAGAGTATTTTAAAGGGCTAATTGCACGGAAATGTATCTAACTTGTCACTTTTTGTAGTTCTGTGTAGCCAACTATTTTTTTTTAATTGTGTGTAGCCTACTTTTGAATTCGTGCAGTTCCGTGTACTCGGTGACCTAGAAACTTGCTAGTGCCTATGTGGCACAGGTCTTTTCCATGTAAGCTTAAAAAAAAAAAAAACAAACACCCCCTTTAACTAAGCAGCTTCTGACCATAGCAAATCCAAACACTCAGAAAAGCAAATCCGAACACCATGTAACAAATCAAGACCTTGGGACAAGCATAAAAGCAAATCCTCAATTGAGTTTGTTAACATATTTTGTTTCAAACAGGTTCTAAAAGGACATAAGGTGCAACTTATTACTACCATTCAACCTCAAAACTCATATAAATTCATCCGGCTTTTGAGAAGAGATTTTAAAATTACCTTAAGCTATGTATTAAATTATCAACAAGATCCACAATAATATACTACAGTGATGTATACTTTATTGTATGTTAAGTTTTATTAGCCGATATTGTTGCAACAGTGGTGAATGAACAATGCTCAAAGGATGTTGCTTTGGACAAAATTATATTCCGATCAGCTAGATACCATCTTGGTTTTGGATGAATTAGTTGGTTAAAAAGGCTTTGAACCAACCTTATAATCATCGGATTGGCCACTGGGTAAAGGAGAAAGTGATGGGTTTCTTGGTGACTGCTAAAATGGTGGTGATGAAATGGTAGTGATGGTGATGGTTGTTAAAACGAAAGAAAAACGGGTGTTTGGAAATAAGTTTTATACGTGTGGTGCTAATGACGAGGGGTTGGGTGACGAGAAATAATGGAGGTAAGTGTAGTGGAGTTGGTGGAAGGTGGTGGGTTCCATGGTGGTGGTGGTGGTGGCTGAAATGGATGGTGTTGGTAAAATTAAAGAGAAGATGGTGTTGGAAGTGAGTTTTATAAATGTGATGTGTACTAATTAATAACATGTCATAAAAGAATATTTTGTAAATGGAGAAATGACTTGTAACCTGATAAGAAGGTCATCCGATACACGGAGCTGCACGATTTCGAAAGTAGGCTACACAGAACTGCAAAAAAAATAGTTGGCTACACAGAACTACAAAATGTGACAAGTTAGATACATTTTCGTACAATTAACCCTATTTTAAAACAAGCAGATAAGGAGGATAGAGTTGGTTTAAACTTTTTATCATTTTTCAAACACGAAATAGTTTGGATTCGGTTTAGTCATTCATAATTATTCAGTTTAGTCTAGTCCAATCCCGTTTCTTTCCAATGAAATGAACACCTTATAGGTTTCCATTATCAGCATTCACTGCTGTGTTAACTCATTTGCATATACCTACGACCACATGGCTACTAACTAATATCATCTAGAATGTTGCAGCAAATCTATGTAAACTATGCCCATGAGCATGTGTAGCTAAACAGTTTTAGAGGGGTCTCGATCTTCAAGAAGTTGTGGTTGAGCGAAAATGGGACAACAATAGAGTAAGTTCCTATTGCATAAGTGGTCCAAAGTTAAGAAAGGTGACTGTGATATCCACTGTAATGCCCTTTACACAGCCTAATCAAGTCCCTAAATTTGGCAGCTTGCATATATATTCGTGCTTAATTGTGAAGCTTAACATGTATTTCATATAGTTTATATGAATTTGTCTTTGTATTCCATTCATTTTTATATAATTGCATACTTAAGTTCTTTTGTTCATCATTTTTATATTATTGCATACTTATATTATGTGTTATTTATTGAAACGTTAAAAATATGTATGATCCAAATATGTAATTGTTTTATGTGTCCTTTTGCTATGCCTATTATTGGAGATCATACAAATGTAAGGTCTTTGTGCTCTTGAATCCATATTAAATATTATGCCTAAGAGCATGGAGTATGGAAATGAGGTATCTCGCCAAATCCCACGTGGGCTTCGCCACTACCCTCGCCACCATACCAGCACACCTCGTCACTTTATTTTTTTGTATATCTCGTCGTGCAGACGAGTCAAATAAAGACAAAAGGATTAGCCTTTGATTTAATAGGAAACGATGAATAAAGAAAATAAAATGGTGAGTGGTGGGGCCTAAGTGAGAAGATAGGGGTGTGTTATGAGTGAAGGGGTATTTTTAAGAGAGAGTGAGATGCTGATATGGTAGCCTGTGGGGGCCAAATGAAGAGATGAATCTTGTTATGATACTCCTTCCTCTAATTAACTATACAAATTTGTATTTACTTTGCATATCTTTTCCTATGCATAAGATTCTCATTCAAATGTGAGGCGGTTTAAGTTTGAGGTTTAATTTATTTTTGAAAGTTTATTATGTTTGCATGGTTCTTATCTTTGACTACATTATGTAACATGCATTTGCGTTGCTGACGGGAGATAGCCCTATTCGAGCGCTTAGGAACAATGCGCGATCAGAGATAGGCATACGTGAATACCCCTTTCTACCCATCCATCCGGAAAGATGAGAAGTAAGTTGCTAAGCTAATGTAATGCAAGAAGCACTCTCTATATATATCGAGAGGCTATAGTTGGACGTGAGGTTGATGGTTTTTTCCTTTAGATGACATCTTTGGCATCCTAAATGCAAGCTCATAAAAGAAAGTGTACAAAAGAATGATTAACTGACCAGTATGTTCATTGTGTCTTTAAATGTTGCTTTGCAATTTATAAGCGTGACAATTGAATTTGTAACAACAATAATGATATTACATGAGTTTTATATTTTCTTCTGAAACTATGTTCTCAAAGTGTATTAGAATAATTTTCTTAAGTGGGTGTTTCGCATTACTATTTCTTCTCTTTTTATATGCATTTTTTATGACAAAACGAGTCGCGGCGAAACGTGAGTTTTCAAAACTTGTTGTCTTTATATATAAACATCAATCTTATAAACTCAAATCTGGATTTATGTTGAAGAAAGACATTACAAGTAACATAAAGTGTCCAACATGTTGGAATGTGGTAGTTGGATTAGCTCGATACAACTAGAAATGTGTGAGCCTATTGGGGGCACACACGTTAAACATTTATAGTAGGTTTAAAACTTCACGTTTCGTTTCTAAAGTAAACCTTTTGGACATAAAACGACTAGACAAGAATCATGTGGTTGTCCTAATTGTTGAAGCCGGTTTGGATGATTCTAGAGAGGGTCTAGATTCGTTGAATGTAGGTGATAAGAAGAATTAAGTGGAGATAAGGCTTGGTGTTGTGATAAGACCAAAACTCTAGGTTTTTTATCATTATCACATTTAGGGTTTGGAGGATATATAAAGACCTCACCCCTAGCTCATATGAACGGATCATAAAAGCCAAAAACACTCCCAAATTAGTTGCAATCATTCTCTCCCTACTCCAACTCAGCCGATTTCCATAAACCCTAAATTAGGGTTCTTCTTTTCTCGGTTCTGCCTAATTCGGTAGTCTCTTTTAGGGATTATTCAAGTGTGATTTGATCCCACAAGGTTTAAGCAGGTTCTTTGCTTTGGTTTACTAGTTGTCAAGGCGTGGCAACGATTAGATTCGATCTAGGGTTTGTGGTTTCAATTTTCGGTTGATTTTGCTCATTTTCGGTGACAACCGAAATTCAGGAAACCCTAGTTTCCCTAATTTGATTTTCGGTCCAGAAGCATTGAGTGGTTTTGGGGCTTTGAATTCAGTAGGTTTGGTATACAAAGGTTGTATTGGGCACACGTGAAGTTGGACTAGCATCCGGGCATGCTTGTTAGACGTTTTTGCGTGAGCACTCGTAGAGGTGACATCTTAGACACTTTGTTTCATTACATTTGCTGTTGACTTCAAGGGTTAGTTTCTTGTTTACCTATTTGTTTATTTATTGTGTGGTTAATCATATACACCATACTTGATCTATATTCGATTCGTACTCGTAGTGTTAATGGTTAACTAGTTTGTTAGGAATGATAAAAGTGACGATCTTATTGAAATAAAAGTCTTGTAATAAATAGAGAAATAATATTATGTAATAGGTTAGGTGATAGGCTCGTGACTTAAATAAAGTCACGAGACCTGATAAATAACAAAAAGCTAAGAAACAAGAGCTCCGTGCTCTTCTTGTAAAATGGGTATAAATACCCCACCACCACCTTATTTGTGAGGTGTGTCTCCTAAGTGTCTTCTAATCTCATTCTAATCTTTTCTCTAATCCTTCTCCTCCCTTTTTCTCTCTACTTTCCATCTTTCTCTCTCTAGAATAAACACACACAACACCTAAACACACACTTTATTGCTTATTGATCCTAAATTCAAGACCTAACAAGTGGTATCAGAGCTGCAGGAGCAATTTAGTGTTGTTTAGGAGAGCTTATTCGGACAACTTATTCTGTTAGCTTATTCTAGCAGCTTATTTCAAGCTTATTTTGATCTTATTTGAGCTTATTTTGAGCTTATTCGGTCCTGATCAGCTGTGCTTATTCTGGTTTTTGTGTCTTGAATTGCTGAATTTACTTATTTTGAGTTTTTAGCTTATTTCGTGATTAATAGCTTATTGAGTCAAAACAGTTTTTAGAGCTTATTTTGCTAATCTCGGTTTTATCGAGATTGATTGCTTACGGTTTTATCATAAGAATCGGTGCCAAATTAGTTCAAAATTTGCTTATTTGTGATTAATATCAAATTCAGTAAAACGCATTTTCAATTCTCAAATTCGGAAGTAATTGACTGGTCAAAGTTTGTTACACCTGGTCAAAGTTTGTTAGAACTGGTCAAACTCGGTGGTCAACGGTCAAACTCGGTTTTATAATTGATTTTATCGAGATTTAACTTTCAAAATCGGAAGTTTGACTTTTGGTCAAACTCGGAAGTTCAGTCAATATTGTTTTTGAAAAACGCGTTTTGGGATCTAGATGTTTACCAGATCTGTGTTCATCAAACATCATATCAAAGAAAGAGAAACACATTGTTAATCATATCAAAAAGAAAAACATATTTGTTAGGAACAAACTCAACAGATCTAATCTCAAAAAATAAAACTTAAAACAAGATAATCTCAAACTCGGAACTAGCTCAGAACAAACTCGGTAGATCTCAGATTTGTTCAAAGAGTTGTTAAAACGAAAAAGATTTCGTTTGTTGAACATATCATCACAGATCTAAACAAAATAAGAACAATAACATATCGAATTTGAACAAGATATCAAGGACATCACAGATATATTCTTGAAGCTTATGTTGTGTTAATTTCCAAAATACCAAAGAAATAACAAAGTTGATCTCAGATTCGGTTTGGTTCGTATCTCATAAGAGATTTAGAGATCTACAAATGAAAAACCATTTCTTCATAGATCTTTGTGAAGATTTTAACTTCTTTTAATTTTCGAAACCAAAAAGACAAGAACTTCAACAAATCTGTTGAGTTCCATCTCTGTTTTAATCCATAATCGATAAAACAAGAAAAGAAACGACACAAATCAAGATCTCAGTTTGGATTAGTCGCATATCTTTTTTGAGATACAAAGATCTATCAAGATCTCAAAACGAAAACCCACTTCATCATAGATCCAAACCTTCTTGTTAATTTTCGAAAACGTAAAAAGAAAGATCAAGAACAAGTTTGTTCAAAACCTCTTTTAGTTTCGATTCATATCATAACTGAAAAGATAAATGAAAAAAAATCAAAAACGAATTTTGAAGCATAATCTTCTTGTTATTTTTCGAAACCCACAAGATTTGAACAATAAAAGTCTTGTGTTTAATCTTTGTTTCAGTAGGTAATCGAACAGAACCAACAAAAAAAACACAAGAAAGAAACCTACCTTGGTTCGAAACATACACCAAGAAGTTAAAGTTGTTTGTGGTTCGTGTTTCGTATAGTGGCTGAGAATATTTTTGGTGATAATCTCCAACAACAGAGAGTGTGTAGTGTTTTTGGTTGGGGAAAAATTGAGTGTTGTGAGTGCATACTTGAGATATAAAATTTAGGGTTGAGCGTGTATCACTTTTATATTAAGTATGTAGGGTTAGGGTCGGGTGATGTTTTAGTAATTACTGGGTTGGGTTTTATTTTTTAGCAAGAGTGAGTGTAGTCTAGAAAGGTGAGTCAAAGTCTTATAACTTGGGCTATGTTTATGCAAATTGGGCTGTTACCGAAAACGTGTGTGTCAACATATTGTCGTTTCACAAATTGTGTTTTATGAGATATTAGTTTTTGTTACAAAAAAAAACTGTTTTGTTTTTCACTCGTAAAAACCAAGCATTGCATCAATGCCTAGTACTAATCCAATGCTTGTGGATTTGAATGAAATGGAAAATATTTTCAAAAAATTGTTTGAGTTACTAGAAAAGAATTCTAAACGAACAAGCATTTTCTATACGTCTCTAGAAGAACTTTGATTAATCGATATTTGTGTAGAAGTGAAATTAATTCTTCAAGAATTGCATTTGTATTTTGAAATCTTTCAAAATCGATTTAAAAGAGATGTAAAAGAAATGAAAGTTGTTTTTGTTTCAGTGTAAAATGATCTTGATGAAACTCTCAAACAAAATGAGTTTTTAAAAGATCGACTCTTGGAAGCATCCTTAGCTGAAGATGTCAAGAATCTTGTCATAACCTCTTGTGTGGAAATAAGGAATAAGGATTTACATGATGAAATTGAAAGAATTTCAAAAGAGTCAAAAGATGTTTCAAATGAGAGTAAAACAGCTGATACGGTTTGTAATGATGCATTTGAAGTCACACAGGAATTGTCAAAAAGAATTGTTGAATTGGAAAAAGATTTGTCAAAATTTGAGGCAAAGAGTATTGCTTTTGAAATCGCACTTCAGCACAAGTCTCGAGAAAATAATTCTTTGAAAACATTGCAAAAAGAAAATGAGAATTTTATGGCATCATTACAAATCGAGAATGCTCATTTGAAACAGACTTATAAAGATTTGTTTGAGTCGGTTCAACGGTCAAGAGTTGAGACTAATGAATGTGATGAAGTCAAAGTTAAGGTCAATTTTGATGAGATTGAAACTAAAAATATTGAGTTGGAACATCGAGTGACGTCATTAATTAAGGAGAATGAACACTTGAAGTTGACTTACCAAAGCTTGTTTGATTCAATCAAAAAGTCGCGGGTTCAAACAAAAACCTCAAATGTAACACAAAACGATGCAGAAAATATGAAGTCTCAATTGTTTGAATTTGCTGAAACAAAGTTCAATAAATTTTAGGAAAGATTGAATTTTACAAAAAGAATCAATTTGATTCCTTTTCAAGATCAAATGTTGATTGTCATATTTCTGAACTTAAAAAGGAATCAGGAGAGAATATTTGTGATAATGCAAAATGTGAGTTTCAAACAAAGTTTGTCGAGCTTGAAAAGGTTTTAACTCAACAAACAAAAGATTTTGATGATGTCAAGCTTGAATTGTCGAACAGAACAGCTAAATTTGAGGCGTATTTCGAAAAACTCGAAAAAACGAAAGTTGTTCTTGAACGACAATTGGCTCGTAAAATTGATGATTCTAAAGCCGAAAAAGATCGATTTTTGAAAGAAATTAATCATTTAAGGACTCAACTTAAAAATCTGAAAGGGAAGCGTGTGGAAACCGTTACTTAACAATGAAAGAGATCAGCTTTTGAAACAAACTGCGTTTTTAGAATCAAAATTGGCATCACAAGATATTTGTTCTTGTCAAAAAGAATATCATGAGTTGAGAACTTCGTATAATGCTTTAAAAGTGAAGTTTGATTCTCTTAATCGGAAAAAATGGAACATCAATGTTTCAAAATCTTCAAAACCTAAAGAAATTATTTCGAAAAAGGTTCACACGGGTGAATCCTGCAAACCGTTTTCAAGAAGGGTTTCTCAGTTTACAACCTATTCTTTACAAAAAGATAGGAAGTTTTCTAAGAAATCTCAAAGTTTTAAAACATTTTTTCCTCAAAAGGGTTTTAAGACAAGTACTTTAAAAGAAAAGAATCAAGTTTTTGTTACTCCACACTCTCGTTTTACACCGGTAAAACAAGTGTAGAGACCCAAGCAAAGTCATTTGAAAATTTTCAAATATTCTAAATCAGAAATGCTTTCAATGCAAAACAAGAATGATTTGGCTTTGAAAAACAAAAACAATGAAAGATCTTCAAACGCTTCAAATACGAATTTTCAGAATGATACATCAAATGATAACAATAAATAAAAATTTTCTTCACCAACAAGATTTAAAACTCCACATAAAACATCGAGTTTCAAAAATCAATAGAAAATCAAAAGGAAATTTAAATCTCCGTTGATTCCACGAGAGTTGTTTTCAAATGAAACACCGGTTTTAAGCCCTCGTTGAAACTCAACATCTTTACATCGACTTGACACAACTTTCAATTGGTTTTCAAAATTTGGTAAACCTGTTAGCACCATGCTTAAATGAGTTCCAAAGTTTGTTGTCTAAATTCGATGTCAATGGCTTGTAATTAATGTCAGATTGCAACCCGAGCTTTAAATAAAAGGAAAATGTACATGTCAGTGCATTTATCCTTAACAACGAAAAGATAAATTTTTTCGGTCTTGAGCTATTCAAACAAAGCATTCAAAGTTTTGTAGCTCAAGTCAATGGCTTATTATTGAATTTCAGATAACAACCTGGTTTTCAAATAAAAGAAAAGTGTACATTTCAGTGTGCTCGGGATATACGACTTCTAAGTAAATGTCGACTTAGGACTCGTTCTTCAAATAAAGGAAAATGTACATTTTTGTGCATTTATCCTAACAACGAGAAGCTTTCACCTTCTCGGACTTGAGTTTAGCTCAAGTAAATGTTTTTCAAAATGTTGAACACAATTTTTCAAGATTTTATCAAAAAGATTTTTCAAAATCTTTCAAAAATTATGTGTTCAACACTCCCTTCTCTCGATACTTTGAAAATTCGAATCATTTTTATAAATGGATCAATTTTTAAGGGGGAGTTTTTAAAAATCAAATGTCTTTAATGTTGTTGGATACATCTCATAAAAGTCAAAATTTATGTATCCAAAACATTCAGTGGATTCAAAAGTGGTTCTTCAGTGATATACCAAGGCATCTTAACTCTATCCCTCAATATAATTGCGATGGCATACAAAATGAAGTGTTTTATTATCGAGGGGGAGTATAAAGGAAAACGTTTTGAACAAATGAATAATAATCGATATAAAAAATAGTTGTTGTCAAGTGTGTTTATATCGATAAGCGTACAAATGGTGAAGATTGTGTCCGGTTACGATTGTTTCTTGAATTTAACAGGATGAGGAGTGAGCAATCTACTGACCATTCGTTTTAGATATCGACATACTTTGACACAACTAGTTTTTCAAATTCGTTTAGAACATTCAGAAAGGTTCCAAATCATAATCATGCTATACCCGTTTTCTCCCATGTTTTTTCAAAATCTCATATAGCTATTTTAATCCATTGATATCAAAAATATCATATGGTATACTATTTTTGAGGGGGAGAAAATTGGATTAAAATGTGATCAAGAAAGATAATTGCTTAAGTTGTGTGGAATAACAAAGTGATATAAAAGACTCAAAGTGCAATCAACTCTTTCCTCCATGTGCAAAATAATTTTGAATAAAATAATTTTGAATATCGATGCACAGCGAAGGGGGAGTATTTCTTAAAAGTGAAACTTTCAAAGTGTTAAATGTTTTAATTTATATCAAACACTTTGATTGATTTTGAAATGGTTTTATGGTTTCGATCTTAAATACCCAACAACCAACTACCTCACGATGATCAGAGAAGGAATAAGGTGGTAAGGTTAGGTATTATCCCATGATCCAACCAGAACCAGAGGGATCTACCCAGGGACATTCCAAATAAATAGAATAGAAGTCCTTAGGTATGATGGAGTAGAATGTGAATGGGAATAATGTCAACTAAGGCATGAGCTATCATCGGAACAATCACAACATGATGATAGTAATGACGTCTTGGTGGACATTGAAGGGGTTGAAGAATGAAAAAGAAATGACGTGTAAAGGGTGAAAAGAAAGAAGCCCTCCACAATCATTAGGCAAAAACCGAGTCAATACACAATCTATCGAATATCACAAAGATGATATTTGGTATTGAAGAAAGACATCATGGACCCAGTGATGCAATGCACAACCCTTCCCAGCCACTCAAGATTCTCTCAAAAGAATTCTTGTTTCATTGTCACGGAGATTAAACGCATAATCTATTGACATCTCACTCCGAGATTGTTGATATTGAAAAGGTGGCAGTCTGCTCCAGCCTCCGATCACTAAAACCAAAAAGCACTAATTGAGTCTAGAGCCAAATGAGATCATATCATCAAATCTCACATAGGACACAAAAGTACATTTGTATTGAATATCAATGATACAAAAAGTATAAGAGTCGCTTATATGTCTATGTGACATTGCATGTCTTTGTGACATTGCGCGGAACATTCAATAGTGATACTTTAATAAAGTATTCACAATGATGAATGGAAATCCTACCAGTGCTAACATCAAGCCAACGATGAACGTAGATCACTAATTTGAAAATGATTGCTTAATGATTCATTTTAGTGTTAACTAGCAATCTAAGTGATCTAGTAGTTATCGTGTTCTTTCGGAATTTGTTTTTGAAAAACACAAACAACATTTTCTTGATTTATTCAAGTGAAGTGTTGGATTACCAAGGTCACTTATGATGACACATGATTGATGAAGAGAGATTGTTGGAATTGAAGATTAGTAGTTGACTCTCATGCTTAGACCACACTCCACACATGACTTCACTATCGAATATTCAGGCATAACAAGATTATAATTATGTTTGATGGTTATCAAATATAATCAGGAGGAAGAGAAGTGTCCTAGCTAAATATTTCGATAGAGCGCAACAATTAGGGGGAAGAAATGTGTACATCTGGGACTTAATTGACTTTGATGTATACATCATCCGGGACTTAATTGACTTGGAGGTTATAGTTTCCGGGACTTAATTGACTTGGAGGTTATAGTTTCTATCTTCTATGAGTTGTCTATGTGAAGTATGTGCATACGAATGGTTGTATGTTTGGGGGGAAGCAGTTGAACTGCTTGTAGTCATGTGGTATGAATTGGGAGGAAGCTATTTAGGGGAAGAAACATTTATGTACAACAACATCAACAACATCTTTTCCTTTCAGAAGCAAGATCACTGTCATATTCATTCCTTCATATCTCATACTCAAAGGTCAAAGATACACTTCCGCAACTCTGATAAATCAAAGAACTTCCTCAAATCATCAAGTTGTTGATCAAGACAAAAGTTCTACATGAGGGAGATTGTAAGCTGTCAAGAAAGTATGAGTATGTTGGTCAGAAGCTTCAAAAGACAAATCAAGATGAATTCACGGTAAAGAATGATGATATGAAAAGATCTCAAAGGCAAAGACAAAAGGAAAATGGAAAGATCAAGATAAAGATCACTAGAGCATGATTGGAACAAGACCACTATTACACATCAAGACTCAAGACAAACGAGCATTAAAGATTAAAGATCAAGGTCACAAGAGAGATCTCAATGATCATCCTTTAGGGGGAGATTATTAGAAATAGAAAGTGATGATCATTAATGCAATCAAAGAGAGATCTCAATGATCGTCCCTTAGGGGAAGATTGTTAGGAATGATAAAAGTGACGATCTTATTAAGATAAAAGTCTTGTAATAAATAGAGAAATAATATTGTGTAATAGGTTAGGTGATAGGCTCGTGACTTAAATAAAGTCACGAGACCTGATAAATAGCCAAAAGCTAAGAAACAAGAGCTCCTTGCTCTTCTTGTAAAATGGGTATAAATACCCCACCACCACCTCATTTGTGAGGTGTGTCTCCTAAGTGTTTTCTAATCTCATTCTAATCTTTTCTCTAATCCTTCTCTTCCCTCTTTTTCTCTCTACTTTTCATATTTCTCTCTTTAGAATAAACACACACAACACCTAAAGACACACTCTATTGCTTATTGATCTTAAATTCAAGACCTAACATAGTTATCAAATCCCAACACAACATATACAAAAGAAATATGAGATAGGAAAGAAATCATATAATACAAGGATATTGCTTATTTATAAAAAAAATAAGTCGAGAACAAAATAATATTCCATGAATATGGATTGAGTGCCAACTAAGTATAAGGTAATATTGTAAGACTGCAAAATTATCATCGAGTGCCGACTAGTTTAAAACTATCACTACAAATTAAAAGTATACATATACTACAGTAGATTCTTAAACTTCGGGTATCGTCGCGTTTGCAGGGGCATAACTCAAAGAAGGGATAGGATGTCGACAAGTAGGGCAAGTTTGATGCTGACGAAGCCACTTCGTAAGACAGTACTTATGGAACAAGTGGTTGCATGGTTCTACAACTCGTACCGTCTCCTTCTCTTTAAACTCCTCCAAACATATCACACAATCATAATTCTCGTTCTTGCACGTACTCCTCTCGTATATATAATCCTTCGTACGTCCAGCAACATTATTATCTAGTGATCCCTCCACCTGCTGATCAAGGTATATCTGTAATCTTAACTCCCTTGCAACGACATCGTGGATTCTTCTGCTTCTTTCGGCATCATCCAAGTTGCGTCCATCTTGATTTTCATTCCAGCAATCCCCCGTCAAGCAAACATAAAACATTAACCAAACCAAGAATATTATTGAGCATATCTCAGGAAGGAAATACAATAGCGCTAATAATATCCGTATTGCCAAGACGGCCATGGATGATCAATTTGCTCCTTGCCGTTTAGGTTTTTTTTTTATATTATTTGCTCAAAGTGAATGATTAATTAATGTGAGAGAAATTGAGTATATATATAGTAGTAAAATCATCCAAGATTAATTCATAGACCCTTAATTTGAGTCCAACAAGGTATAGCAGTTAACTAAAGAATACGTTCTGCGTAGTTGTAGATTTAGTTCTAAAAGTTTCTTCATCTTTTTATTAGCTTATTTTGTTCTAACTTTTCATGTCTTATTTCTTATTCCATCCTTCTACATCTAAGACCAGGAGCATTAAGGTCTAAATAAGGTTGATAAATAAATAAGGTTTTGATCTTTATAGTTTTTATGAAAATAATTAGTGGATAAAGTTGACACCTTTATTAGCTAATTAGTAAAGTAAAAGCTTTAAAGTGATAAACTTATTTGTTTATTAAGTTTGTAAGATCGGGTGGTTTTATATCATTGCGGTTCTTCATATCGATTACCCCTTTTTTTCCCTTTTAGAATATTAGTAGTTGTAAAATTATTAGCTTAAAATATTAATGTTTAATCTTAAATAGATATGTTGCTAGTTTATTTGTTATGATTAGTGAGTAGTTCATTAGTGCTTGCTAAGTGATTAGTGATTTGGAATTTAGGTGCGGGTTTAAAAAGGTTTAAAAAATTAATAGTCATTAGAATTTTCCAATTTAAATACCGTCATTTATTTTTAATGCAATTTAAATACTTGTCATTTATTTTATTTTAAAAAGCATTTTACTTTACTTGTCATTTAATTTCTTAAAATTTGTTTTCGAAGGATTTTAATTCGTTAAACCTTAAACCCGCACTTAATGAACATTTCACGTCACTTAGCAAGCATTTTCGTCATTTATATCCTTTAGATCAATCTTAGTATAATCTTGTAGTTTAAATCTTTAAAATTAAATTATTTTAAAAATAGTTTTAAATCTAAAAGTTTAGTTTCCCTTTTAATATTTCAAAAATCCAAAAAAATTAAAAAATATAAAAAGTAAAAAATATTTTCTTTTTCTTTTTAGTATAATTATCATAAAAACATAAAAAATCAAAAATATAAAAAAATTGTCCTTTTAAAAAATAAATAAAATACACAAAGTTGGTAAAAGAACACCAACATATAATACCTTCAATTGAGGTATTATCATAAATAAGTTCCGGTGAACTTGAAAAGTTCCCAAATCGAACAAAAGATTCAAAAACTTGCCATTTGTGTCACTTACGAAATACGGCTCACCTTAAGAAGAAATTTTTAAGAGCTACCGTGAAGTAAGTTGATTATTTGGTTTAAGTTGTCTCTCGTTTTGTCCGTAAATAAAATATGTTGTTTAAAAAATTGAAAAAACCAAAAATAAACTCCTTAAACCTCTTTTTCTTTTTCACATCCTTCTTTATTTTTTAATTTTTATGGCGTCTCATCGTTCAAAATCTCTTTACGCTATCAAAGAATGCTCGACTTGTGGAAGTTTGTACACTAAAGATTGTTGTTCGATAGGAAGTCTTGAAAACAAGATTCTTGTTCCCGTACCCGACTCTTCTCCGTGTTGTGCAAAGTGTGGAACCCCGGTTGATGGTCCGTATTGTCGTGGATGTGCTCTTTTACGAAAGAAATTTGAGGAAGATTTGCTTACATATTGTGTTGAAAATGGAATTTTCCAAGACTCTCAAGATACTTTCGAATCATCCGATGACAATACCAACGTTATTAATGCTCTTCAAGAGCCAATCGTTGTCAATCAAGACCCCGGTGAAAAGTCTTCGCAAGGTCCTCCACAGATTGACCAAAATTGTTGTTACGAGTGCGGTGATTCATTAGATGGAATTTTCTGTCGACAATGCATTTGTAAATCTTGTGGTAAAGGTGCTCATTTTGGTTATAATTGTCCACCAAAAGATCCGATCATTTCTAAACCGGAGCCATGCAATCAAACCATTAATGAAATTCCACAAACTCTCCCAAGTTTAGATCCGTCATTACCTCATGTTTCAAAGCCTAACCTTGTTGATAATCCTCCTAACATTTTCAACCTACCTCCCCAAACCTTGCCAATTGTTCACCCGACATGCAATTATGAAGATGAGAATTCATTTATCTATAATTCCAAACCTCATTCTTTCAATGTTTCTCCAAGTGTTTTCAACCAACCACCACAACCCCAGTTTGAGACTTACTTGTGTGAGTTATGTGGAAATAATGCTCATTATGGTTATGATTGTTCACCACAGTTCTCGTTTGTCTATGAACAGGAGCCATGTTACAATCAAAACTTTAGTGATAATTAATATCCACAAAATTCACCGAGTTTTTCTCAACATTATCTTTGTTGTGCTTATTGCGGGGGTCCTCACTATGATTATTAATGTCAACCGATCAATGAAACTTACTATGAACCTAATCCGAGTTATGATTATTCCGGATTTGACCACCCACAAACCCCGTAGGACTCCGTCTATTGTCAAGAAACCCTTGATAAAATTCTTAAAGAGCTTGAAGAATTAAAACGAGATCAAAGAATGTTAAAGGAATTAAAAAAGTGAATCGCGGAGAAACAAACGGCTAAAGAGAATATGAGTATCGAGGAAATGAGGCATGAGCAGCAATTGGTTGATTACATAATTAAAGAAATCATGAATGATTTGGGTTATAAAAGATTTCGAGGCGAGAAGATTGATGAAGAATACGAGAGAGATTGTGAGATTAGAATTCGAAAACTTAAGCAAGATTCTAATGAATGGGGCAGCAAAGTTTGAAAAAAGGAGCAAGCTTACGAAGAAGAAAAGTATTCTGTTGCCTGTCGTTACATGCTTTCTATTCCTTTTGTCGAGGAGGATGATTATATTCCTTTAGGAGATATTATTGCTCAATATTCTACGTCTAAAGCAATCACATCCGACTTACCATCCGAAGAGCCCGATGACTCTCTCATAATGGAGGATGAGCATTTTGACACAATTCCGGAAATGGAATCGGACGAATTCATAAAGTCTAGTGTTGAGAACCTTGTCCAAAACCCAAGTGAGTCCACGGATTTATCTGATGGTGAAAGTGAGTGTGATGTGCCCATTAATGACGATTCATCGGAATCTCATTTCACAACTTTTTCTAATCCTCTTTTCGATTCTAACGGCGATTTCTCTAGTGATGATAAGTCATTATCCGAAGAGGAAATTTAAAAGGATGAATTTAAATATTTCTCCAATCCTCTTTACGATCTTGACGATGAAATTATCACTAATGAGAAAATTCTTCCTAATCAAAAGGATTTAGATGTTGTCATTCAAATTCCACCGGGAACTGATGAACGTTGCTTTAACGCCGAATCGGATCTTTTAGAATCTCTACTAAATAGTGACTCTCCGATTGATTCTACAAAGATTGATTTTATTTTTGATGTATTTTCTCTTCCTCGACCTCCGGAAGAATCTAATTCTGAATATTCTAATGCTATAATCGAGTCTCTCTCTCCATCTCCTATCCCCGTTGAGGATAGTGACCCTTTTATGGAAGAGATCGACATATTTCTTGCTTCAGATGATTCAACACCGCCGGGTGTTGAAAGTGACTATGACTCAGAAGGGGACATTCTTTTACTTAAAGAATTGCTTAACGATGACCTTATTCCCCTTGCTGAGTATAATCATTTTACCTTTGACGTTGAGCCGATACGGCTGTGAAGAACGATTTAGATGAGCTAAGAGAAGATGAATGTTTTGACCCGGGGGGAGGTGAAAATGTTGTTTTTCTAAATGTTGAAGAGGACGATTCCTTCACATTTACCATCCGTACTTTTCTCCCATTTGTAACCTACCCTGAGGTTTCTCCCTTACTTTCCTCCACCAAAAATAAGGATACCATTTTTGACCCCGGCATCTCTACTTAGAGTCGGTGGCCTCTCAGCGGGATGGAACTTTCATGTGCTTTAATGTTTGTCCAAACATTAATGAAAGCCCGATTGAGATTTTCTCTTCCATTTTCACTTTCCCTAAGGACAACTAAATTCAGGGATCGAGTCGAGCTTGTGACTCGGTAACCAAAAACAAGCCGCTTCGTGGGAGTTCACCCCATGCTTATCCATTCTCTTTCTATTTTCTTAAATAATGTGTTGTGATGTGTTGTGGCTATCCTCTTCTAGTTTTTCGTTGTTTGTTGTTTGTTCTTGTGCATTCTTTACAGGATTAACCCAACAATTTCTGAAGACTCTCTTGTCCGGTGTTGTATCCCGTTTCACTCGAGCTTCTCATCCTTTGTTTGAAATTAGTTTGGGGAAATCCGATATCCTTTCATCTTATCGATTCACGTCTATCTTTGCATACTTAATAAACGGCTTAGATTTTCGTAGAGGCCCGACTTTAAACATTGAGGACAATGTTTCGTTTTAGTTTGGGGAAGGAATCTATCGATTTGATGTTGCCTGCTTACTGTTTTGTTCTCACGTACCCGTTTTCCCGCAAAAATAGCAAAAATTTTAAATTTTTAAGTTCTTATTTGTAAAAAAAATTAAAAAATATATATATATAAAAAAAAATTAAAAAAAATATAATAATAAGTGTTAAGACACGAATGTAGGTTTTCCGTTGGTGAGAATAAAAAGTAATTTTTGACCCGATCGTACGTGTAGAGTTCTAGCTTTCTCCCTTAACAATTAATGATGATAGTTTGTGCTAGTCTCATGTAGACTTTAAACATGCTAGACTTGAATCGTTAGTAAATGAAGACTTGTGCTAATCTCAAGTAGATTTTAAATATGCCGAGTTGGATTTTATATAGGCTAAGTATTTGCGAATTTCTTTATTAGAGATTTTAAATTGCAAAGAATAAGAGATGATAGTGTTGATTACGAGTTAGGATGCTAAACAAGGTTTATTTAGAAAACTTAAAGGCTTATAAGAATAACTTGTGGTTTTTCTTCCCTGGAGTTCTTAAAATTATTAATTATACGTGGTCTCTTTAATTTTTACAAATTAGAGTTTTGCTCTTAAAAGTCTAATTAACATATTTAGAGAAAAAAACTTTATCGATGATGAAGTCAAACATCATTTGTAAATAAGAATTTTAGTTTAAGTTTATACTTTGGTTTTCTAAAATGAAATTTTTCTATTTGCAAAAATAATGTGTTGAATTAATCATAAAAAAAATAATTAAAAAAAATGTAGTTGGTGAATAAAAAGGATGCAAGTTATAAATCCTTAGTGTTAATAATTAATATACAAACTTCATCGCAATAAAGTACATGGACATTTGTCGGTTCGCTCCCGATGTGACATCGAACGAAAGGGTGGAGGATGTATATTTAGGGTTGGTATCATAATAAGTACACGAGCTCTTGTCGGAGGCGTGACCGATGTGTCGTCGAAAGAAAAGTGATACCAGTTCCTAGCCTAATAATGTAAATAATAATAATAATGTTGCAAGTTAGAAAAATAGTAAAAGTTTTATTTTCTAAAACCAAGGTATTCTTTTAAACTAAGGTTTGCAAAAGTCTACAAGGCTTTTTCATCGGAAGTTCATGC
>BQNB010021701.1:28747-63924 GCA_026074375.1 Tanacetum coccineum | reverse complement strand
TCTCGTGTACTTTACGTCTTGGTCGGGGATACTATGAAAGTCAGTATCATTCCTTAAGTATAACATTTATACACAAAGTCCATATCCCTTTCTTTTGTCGTAATAAGTAATTCTCAGTCTTAAGTTGATGTTTAAGCTCCCTCGAGTTACATTCTGCGTTTGATATAGAAGAGATGACATATCTATTTATAATAAATAGATAGCTTTGTAAATAAGCAACATCAAACCTAACCCTAATGGACCATAAGCCAACAATCAGGCTTGGGCCACTTATTCGTCTAACACTCCCCCGTAGTTTGAACGGGAGTCTTCCGGACGGACAAACTGGATAGAATGTTGAAATCGCCTTATTTTTCTCTTCTTCTTTCTTTCTTCTCTTCTCCGTTGATCGTTTGCATGAAGATGAACTTGTATTTGAAAACATAATTGTATAGTGCTTCGCGGTTACCTCTATTTTTTATGACTTTTTTTACGTCATGGCTTACTTTGCCTTTAGGAGGGAACGACAATTTGGTGGTCAACTTTGTTGTCAACGACAATGATCTTCGATAATGAAAACAATTAGATGAGGGAGAAAAAAATGGTTGATCGAAGGCAACTCAACATATTTTGTGTTTTGACGACTAGGATTTAGGGTTTATGAATTAAATACGAAAATAAAATCCTAAATAAATAAAAACAATAAAGCGGAAAAAAAACAGGATTCCTCCGGATCACCGACAAGTAGCCGATGACCGGAGGATAGCAATCTTTGTTGATGGATTTTACCTAGAGCTCTGATACCATGAAATATGATAGATATTGTATTGATTGAATGAATTACATAAGAGATGACATATCTATTTATAATAGAACATAGCTTTGGGAATAAGCTACTAAACCCAGGATCTAATAGACCTCAAGCTCACAATGGCTTGGGCCAATAATTTATGCGTCTAACACTTTTGTCGTAATAAGTAATTCTCAGTCTTAAGTTGATGTTTAAGCTTGATTTATTGGAAAATACATTTACATCCCTCGAGTTACATTCTGCGTTTGATATAGAAGAATCGATAACTTAATCTTCTCTATTTTGCAAACCATACTCCCAACTGTATTCTGTTATGCAAATATATACTCTACGTCTATATCAATTAACTGCTTTTCCAAATTTTATTTGTGTCTCTCTTGTGTTATATCTTCTAGATCATGACGATTTCAAACCGATGTTGGTTGAGATGGTTTAATGTGCTCTCTTGATTTATAAAATGTGAATGTTTTAGCTTTCCCATTTTAACTCAAAAGAAAGGTCACTCAACTTTTGCAAATAAATACCTAGATTATACCATATAATTCTGAGAATTGCTATTAAAACCATTCAAGTTTCTCAACATGTTAGAGGTGTTTAGAAAGTGTGTTTTTATGTTTCAATTTCTTTGGTGAAAGTATGTTTAATTTTATTGTAGTTTGCTCTGTTTTAACTTTCTTTTGGTAAAGTTTGACTGCTTCAACTGGGTTTCTCTTGGTGCTTGGCAAACAATTTGGTTGTTTACAAGACTTTGTATGTTGTGACTATACTGTAATCAGTCTTGACTTTGTATGCACTATAGCTAACAATATGTTTTATTCCCAGCAATATTTAACCGACTAGGGAGATATGTTATCACTGGTTCAGATGACCGTCTTATAAATATTTGGACAATGGAAACTGCATATTGCTTGGCGAGCTGTCGTGGACATGAAGTGAGTTCAACTAACATACATTTACATGTTTATCGTTAATCAGGTTTCTCATTTGGTGCATTTATTATCTATCACATCGTGTGTTTCAATACGGTGACATTACAGACCTTGCTGTGAGCTTCATTGATGCACTCATTGCTTATGCATCTAATGACTGCATTGTCTGAGTTGTAAGATCTTGCTATACTGTAAATTAAGCACAGTCAAATACATTAAAAAATTCATTGTGGTTATTTTGGGTGATCTTTGTTGTGACAGTGGCGAATAGCTGATGGACTTCCAATTTCGATTTTACGTGGTCACACAGGAGCAGTTACAACTATCGCCTTTGGTCCTAGATTAGGATCTGTAGAAGTTTCATCCATTTTCTGTAATAATCCTATCGACTATGTACTTTGTGTTGGTCATTTTCGTCTAAAGGTACATGCACAAATATTGCATAGTTAACTTTCAACATAAATTTACCCCATCGGGCGGGCTTTGCAACTATGGACAGCTATATGTCACACTGTCAAGAATCAAACGAAAAAGAGGAATGAAGATTCTATGTTTACACAAACACGGCAACCATTAGAACTAAACGACAAACACTGTCTCAAAAATGGTTTTATGAACCGAACTACAGGAGACGTTATTATGTATAATTAGGGGGTGAGGTGGATCTGAGCCATGTCATAAATGACATGGACTTAATGATGTGGCAAGGTACTATTCTCAAAATCCTATATATATATATATAATAAATATATATGTATATTATAATATATATTATTATTATTATTATATGGGAGGTGATTTGCACATTTTATATTTTGATTGGGACACTCACGGTACAAGTATATACACTGTAAATAATGTACAACTATATAATACACACTGTGGAGTGTCTCAATCAAATAAGTGAGTGTGCAAATCAATTCCCATATATTATTACTAGTTACGTAACCCGCCCGACGGGCGTGTTCGTTTCAGTAATAACCAGATACTCGCAGTCTTTGTATCTTCGTTATCGAAGTCTTCATACTTCTTTTGGGCCCACTAATAACCAGATACTCGCAGTTCTTTGGATCTGTTTGAATGACAATCTAAACGTGAAGTGGTGAAATGATCGTAATGCCATATTAACTATAAGCATTATAAAAAAAACTTACCTTTGTAGAATAGTAATTGCCCACTTGCTTCTTCTCAGCGTTAAACCTGACACCCTTTGAAATCATAGAATTGCAACCACCACACCAAATATTGTACGGCATCTCAAACCTAGAAATTATCCAAAATAAATAGACACTAAAAACCTTTAATTCCTTACTGTCTATTTCAGTTTCGTAATTTAGAGTTACTATCTAGCAAGACTATCAACAAATATTACCTTATAACTAAGATACCCTGATCTTTTTTTTGCTCTCTCCCGCAACGCATGTTGCCCATTGAACTCCTTCAGGCCACACTGTAAACAATTAAAGATGTTTATGATACCATAACAGCAAAACCGTGGTTGCAGGTATTAACACAAGTGTAATTAAAAGGAAACATGACAAACCTTTTTTGGCTCCCATTTAGGGGGTAGTAGAAATTGTCTGCCCTAGCAGCCGCAAGTGATTGCAATAAAAAAATGTTACAGAAGAGGCTAAACAAGCACCTACATCTCCTGCAATAGCTGGTGTAGATAAATAAAAGCGCATGATGATGCCCTCTAGCGCCTTACTATCGCCGTTTTATGAAAGGAATATGATCTTAAACAAAGCCTTCTATGAAGAAGAAAACAAATTAATCAAATGGATATGGAGTACAAGTAAAAAAGAAGGGTATGTTATTAAAAAGATTCTACTGCATTATAGTTAATATTCTACTGCATCACATTTTAACTTCCTACTGCATTACAATTATTTTATATTACATCACAGTTATTTTTTTGTGAATAAAAAATATATGTTAATCTCTGTGATATTGTATTCAAACAAAAGACTTAAAACTAGAGAGTGCGTATTTGTTAAGTCTTTACCCTGAAGTTGAAGTTGCTTCTGGTATAGTTGACGTATGGAGTGTTATACAAAACCATGAAAGCGATTCAGAAATCTTTCAGGTGCAGAAATGTATTGATGTAATGTGCCAGTCTTATATTCTAATGCATTACTGTTATTTCTACTGCATTACAGTAGAATATAACTGTAATGCAGTAGAATATAAGACTGTAATGCAACAGAATATAAAATACTAACAGTGATGTACTAGGAAATATAAGACTATTTTTATCATATTTTTATTAGTATAGTACTTTTGATTTTGCGGATGACTAGTTAAATAGTAGATTCAGTGTTTCAAAGAATATCTGATGCAATAAGATATAAGAGTAGAATAGAAACGCATATGAAACAGAAAGATAATTAAAGGTAGGATATGCAGACAGAAAAGGAACACAATGATTAACTAGCATAAAGTAGAGATAAAATTTTCAATGTAAGGTTCTATTTGAATTTTTATAGGATTGTATCTGTTTATTAACATTTTTTATTGTAGCCGATGATGATAAGTTGGTTGGTCTTATCTGGGCGATGAACAAGCAATTAGGGACTATGCCACTTTTGGTGATATCGTACTCCTTAGATGCTACTTTCTGCACAAACACAGAATACCAATCCTTCACTTTAAGAAAAAAATATCTAGTACCTGCATCACAGTTTTATTACTACTGCATTAGCACTTTATTTAGTATGTTCATTTGATTTGTCATGCTTAGGTTTTATGACTGTCATGCAATTAGATTGTACTATCAGCAGTAGTTTTGTCCTCATGCTGAAATGATTTTCATTTAAATAAATTCATGAAGATTTTCTGTAAATCTGTAATGAAGATTAATGTAGCCTGTAATCACTACGAGGCATATGGTCATCTTTTGCCGACACATCTTTTATGTATTAAGAATGAAGAGTATTAAGGAGTTTCCTCACAAATACTTGAACAAACGATGATCAAAGAATGCTAAGCCTTTAAATACTACAGAACCGTTGCAACTATCTAAGAAAATCAAGAAAACAGTACAACCGACACGAATTGATCTTAGAACATCTAAGTGTTTTTCAGCATGATTTTTGGATTATTTATTTTTAAGAAATTCTCCAAACAACAGTATAGATATTCAAGGATTGCTCACAACACAATTCACTTTGAGATACCGCCATATAATTTTTACCAAACTACAATACAATAATATCCCATTTGTTTATGAAATATACTATGTATCTTTTCCTATCAATTTTAAATTCTGCATACTGTTATTTTTGTTTAGTGAATTATGATGCAGTAGCATTTACATGGTAATGCAGTAGCATTTACATAGTAGTGCAGAATCTCATACATTATGATTCAGTAGCTTATACATTGTAATGCAGTAGATTATACATTGTGATGAAGTAAAGTATTTTAGTACAATAACATAGTGATCCAGTAATATTATATATAAAACTTTAAAAGACACCCTGAGGTTTATCAACAATGATGTAGTAGCTTTGTACATTTGTGATGCAGTATATTTATACATTGGGATGCAGTACATTTATATAATTTTGATGCAATAGATATACATTGTGATGCAATAGATCTATATATTATGATGTATTATATTTAGAACATTGTGATGCAGTACATATATACACTGTGATGCGGTAGATTTATAACAATGAATTACAGTAGATATGTACATTTTTGTACATGTCTACTTATAAGAAAAGTTTTCAGTTGTGAAATGGATAACATTTATTACCAAACATCAATCGAAAAGTATATCATTGTTCATTGAATATATTCAACATTTTTTATGTTATGTAAAGTAAGATCATAAGTCAAATACTTAATTTTTGTTTTTTAATTGATCTAAGTATGTTTTATTCAGAGTCTGATTCAAACTATACCATGTTTTCTTCTAGATGTGAAACAAAATGTAGAAAAAATAGATACAAAACATGTTTAGAGAAATTGCATACAAGATGTTTGATAAAATGTATCAATGATGTAATGATATATACATTATAATGCACCATATTTTTACACTGTGATGCACTGTATTTTCGGTGCATCATAGTTAACAATTTAATGCATCACAGTGAGCAATTTAGTGCATCACAGTTTATAATCTAGTGCATCGATGCTCATTCAGAATCAGTAGTAATCAAAAGTACTTATTATTAAACCATACTATGCTCATTAAGAGGTACAATACTTAGTATTAAACATTCAGCATTCCAAAGTATTACAACTAAAAATTTGAAACATCTAGTAGAATTTACACCATTGTTTTGTAATAACAATTAATATTCCTCTATGAATGAAAAACAATTCAGATCTCTCTCCTGATACTTGAATTCTTTCTCATATTAGGCTGATCTCAACTCTATTTTCAGAATTTAGAATATTGCCAATCTCGCCGCCCTTTACGTGACGTTTCCTAAGCAAGTTGTTACAAACTTGCTAACCTGTGAGTAGTAAAAGTTGTTGTTAGATCCTGACTCGTTAGATGGTACTGCAAACCTTTTTAGATACGATTCAAAAGTGAATCCATCAGCTTGTGGCTCGATCTTGTGGTTACCTTCAATAATCATCTCTATGAACAACCTTAATAACCTACTGCATTACAGGCATTACTCTACCACATCATACACAATAGCAAGCAAGCAAAATCGATTTTCAAAAAAACACCAAGCCACTTTTATTACCTTAATTATCTCGGAGTACTATATTTGAAAACTAATGAATTATAGACATTTCTCGTAATAATCTCAGAAATTAGAATACAAACTTTTTGATTTCGAAAAAAAAAATGAAAAACAAATTTAGACTTAATCATATATTTGAATAACCTTAGAAAAAACTGCATTACTGCTTTCTGACACAATTTAAAGAAATTAGTATAAAATTAATATTTGATTTTGGAAAAAATGACAATCCACATTTTAAACTAAATCACCTTTATCAACATCCTAGAAACCCACCAGCATTACATGGACTTATCTACCACACACAAACAATAGCATACAAAACAAAATCGATTTTGAAAAATAACGGCAAGCCACATTTTAGACTAAATAATCTCTATAAACAACATTAGAAACCTACTGATTTATAGGCATTATTCTACCACATCACAGACAACAGCATACAAACACAATCGATTTCAAAAAAAACAGCAAACCACATTTTATACTAAATCATCTCTATGAAGAACCTTAGAAACCTACTGCATTACAGGCATTACTCTATGTGACAACCGTGTTTTGAGCAGGTTAGTCAATCCGTTAGAATTGGCTAAGTGATTGTGTGTGCTTATTTTGTGCTTTATGTGGTTTGTTTGTGTGTTTAGTAATCAACTTGAGATGCGTGTTCATCTCATTTTTTATTAGAATGAGTTGTTTGATGGAAAATTTCCATTTTTGATCACTTATAGTGATAATGGGAAATGAGTGGCATTTTGAGAGAGTTGTTTTGGTAAATATGTGGATGTCTAAGTGTTGGATTAAAATGAGAAGTGTGACCTTTGAGAAGGAAATGAGTTTGATAGAATATAAGAGTTTTTGGAGGACTTTCTATTTATAGAAAGTGAGTTTGTGAAATGGAAAGTATTTTTAGAAAGTTATTAATTTGCGTTTATGTAAAAAGGTTTACTCAAATTAGCTTAGGTTTTTGTAGAAACTTAAGGTAATGAATATAATTAGTTAATTAATAATTAAAATATATATATATATATATTTAAAAGGGTTCGGCCGGTTTGGGTTAAGAAAGAAAAAAAAAGAAACAAAAGCCTAATTAAACTACAACACTAATTAGGAATTATCCTAAAACCTATATATACCCAATAAATATAACCCTAAAATGAAATTTCCTCCCCTCACCATGAGTATTGATCGTCGAAAATCCAAAACCCAAGAAGAAAAAAAAGCAGGTTTGCTTTT
The DNA here is from genome assembly GCA_026074375.1 of Tanacetum coccineum. Lineage (NCBI taxonomy): Eukaryota > Viridiplantae > Streptophyta > Magnoliopsida > Asterales > Asteraceae > Tanacetum > Tanacetum coccineum. The sequence goes on along the minus strand of BQNB010021701.1, from coordinate 56,260 downwards.
TGTGAAGAAAACAATGTCTAATGTAAGTATGTAATTAATCTTGTTAATTATTAATCATTATTCCAGTAACAATTATTAAGATAGAAAATTAGGGTTTCATTAAATCTATAAATTAATGATTTTAATCAATACAATGATTAGTTGTTTAATTAATGATCATATGGGTGTATTCGTTAGGTTAGATATCGATAACTTGATTTAGATTAGGGCAGAATTTAGGGCTGTGTTGTTCGGCTGTTATCTCGATGATGGTAATAGCTTTTGTCAAGTTTCCGGTGCCTATGATGTAGCTCATAGAGTCTAGTTTTTAGAACATCTAGCCTCAAAAGTTTTTAAGGTCGGGAAGTCATTCAAATGTTGGTTACACCAAAAGTGGTCAAAACAGTAAATACGGGTCAGATTTATGTCAGATTACGAGGGGTAAAACCCACTTAAATTTGAATTATGACTATCTAACCTACAGGAGTTTTAGTTCTATGTGTCTATAAAATAATACCAAAAGTAAAGCTTACTGAATTGGAGTCTAAGTATGGTTTTTAGGTCAAACATTTTAGTGTTCGTTCAGATCCGAAACTGAGTAGTTAAAAGTTTGATTTTATTTGGGGCACTTAAGAGGGGAAATAAATTATTGGAAAAATACATGGATGATAGTAAACCATGATATTGGAAACCGGTGATGTTTGGTAAATTTATAAGGTCAGTAGGTGAGGTTAGAAAATGGAAAAATGACACTAAAATTCGCATTTTCGTAAATTTGTATGAACATGAAAAAGTGTGTAAACGAATTGGTAAATGTTGGGCATGGTGTCAGGGTGACATGAGGTAAGATAATACACCTTAACGATCCATCATATGATTGTTACATGGGCATAAGCAATTGGCTTGGTCGCGTGTAACACGTGTTTGTTTTACTGTTTAGTTTTGTGCAAGGATTTAGAATTTGCTTAAGCATCAGATGAGTTTCATAGCCCCCTTCTTATGATTTCTTTGGGTGAAAATGATGATATGAGTATTAAATGTTTTAGTTACTGTGATAATGTGTTTTAAATGAGGCATGGGCTATACGAGACTATTGTATGTTATGTGCTACTTGCTAATATGATATGGATTGTTGTGCTTGAACGTGACTGTCTCAAGGCATTGATGGATTGTTGTGCTTGAGCATGACCGTCTCAAGGCATCAGGTGAGTTTCATAGCCCCTTTTTCATATGTTTTCTTGGGGTGAAAATGATGCTATGAGTTTAAATGTTTTAGTTACTGTGATAATGTGTTTTAAATGAGGCATGAACTATACGTGACTATTGTATGTTATGTGCTACTTGTTATTGTGTTGTGGATCATGGGACACGTTCCGTTCCCTTGTTTGTGATGTTGAGCGTGACCGTCTCAACATGGTTTGGTGTGTTTGCATGTTAGCTTGTACGATAGTTCGTTTAATGTCCAGCTATGCTATGTTTTATTTATCACAGTAATTGGTTTTAAAGGATTGTTATGTGTGTCTTAAACCTATGACTCTCACCAACTTTATGTTGATGTTTAAGCATCATTTTTAGGTGAGCATCATATGAATAAAATTAAGAGAAGTGGCTAGATAGAGACCATAGGATATCATGGAGCTTATTTCTTTATTGTCTTGAATATTACATTGTTGGATTTTGGATAATTATTGCATGTCTTTCTATTGGCGAGAACTTTCGTTTCATCAATAAAGACGCCTTGTGGTTTTTGGTTAGTTTTATGGGTATTGTTGTTTATACTTTGCTTATTTATTGCATGTAGAATTCTCTATATAGACACCTTTGTGTAGTGATGATATCCTTTCTCGTTACGCCTCGCGTTTCCGCCTTGACTGGGTATGACAGATTGGTATCATAGCCATTGGTTATAGAGAACTAGGTGGTTGGCCTAGACTATAACTTAGGAACCTTCATATAGTTGCATTTTAGGATTTTGTGGCTTTAGAGTTTAATGTTATAACTGCTATGCTTCCCCTCTATTTTTTTTGCATTATATATTTTATATTTTGCTAAGTTGTCATTTTAGTTATTTTGCCTACCACTATCTGATATGATATGTATTACTTTCTTAGTATTTTAGTTATGTTTTCTCCCACCCGTAAGAAGTCTTGTTGGGAACCTTTTTCCTACTGTACTAAGTGTAATAAGGAGCCTCCAACAAACACCCCCCCCCCGCCCCCCCCCATTGTGGGGGGGGCCCCCCCCCACCCCCCACCGGTTGGAACCGAAGAGATAGGATAGTTTGATCGTTTGTCGGAATGTGCGTAATAAGGCTGGACCCCGCGGAGACGGGTGATCTTGCGAGGCATAGTCCAAACCCAAGTGGAGGCCCAACATAACTTTATCCTGTCCTTTACACCGTCTATTTGTTATTGATTATTTCCTTTTATATTTCGTATTTTGGAAGTCGTTGCCGAGACTTTCGTTCCTTTATGTCGTTTCAATTTCAATTTGATATAAGTAGTTATTTGATGGAGCATCTTTTATGTGTTAAGTTAAAGTGGTTTAAGATGTGCAATGTGGTATATGTGCTTATATGTGAATTATGACTGATATGGGTAATCTTGGAAGTAAGTACACGTGTGAAAGGAGGCACTTATAATTATGGTGGCCAACATAATTATAAAGGCATCACACACGTAGACTTGTGACCATGATTGCATTTATCAAGTATGTATTGGTTGTAAGATGGTAGTGTAAAATAATGTTTTTATTGATATGTTATTCTTGATAAGGATTGGTAGTAATGGTTAAGAATTATTCTCTTAACCCTACTTGAGGATATGTTAAGCTGAGTTTTATAGATAAGTAAGTTTCCTTCTATCTATATTTGCGGATACCTTAGTATTTGCTATTATAGAGGTTGCTTGTTTGCTCGGTTGTTTGTTTGGATTTCATAAGTCTAAGCTTAGCATCCCTTCATCGTACTTTGTTAGTAAGGATACCCGATTTTTCCTATTCACCGTTTCGATGTATATTGGTGTTGGAAATCTGATCTATCAGATATAGGCCCCTTTTTGTTATTCTTTCGTTGCATTAATTACTCATATGAGTATCAAAGGTTTCTTTTAAGCGACTAAGTTGTTCTAACATATTAGTGGTGGATCATTCTCCCTTCTTAGTATATCCTTGGTGTTCGGTAATTGTGGTATATCCATATCATTAACACGGGGTCTATTCTTGAGATTGGCTAGTTTCTACAGAAGAGAAACACCAGAGAGAATATTTCTAGAGAGATGAAAATTTTATTCATTTTGTAAATGAAATAATAACTAGCTTTTTCTTCCAAAGTTGAAGAGGCTATATATAAACTTCCAATATACCGGGTATTCGTGACCCGACTAACAACCGAAAAACATACATTAACTATAAACTACGAGCTATAATAAACAGTAAATACATGGGGTGATCGCGTCTTTTTCTAATAACTAACAATCTCCCCCTAATGGAGGTCACCCTAGAAAATACCAAACTTATAATCAATTCAGTCTTTAGCTCGTAACATATTATATCTCGTACATTTGGGATAGTAAAACTTTGATTCATCTTACTCTTGCTTTTACTGTGATCCTTGAACTTTCCTTGAGATCACCACCAAACATAAATCTTACAACATCTGTGAGGGATCGCCATCTTGTGCACTTGTGAAGAAATACATGACCTCATAGTTAAGCGAAGCTTTAACACCTTCTGAGACTTTCATAACTCATAACAAGTTTGTATGTCGTTCTTGACATTCGGTTATTATACTTGACTCTCAGGAACTGGAATTTTCCATCTTCATCTCCATTTTTAAGATATCTCTGTAATGAAACAGTTAGTAATAAAGAGAAAATTGAATTGAAAAGAACAGACTAGATTTTTCTATGAAAGATTTTTGTAAACACTTCGAGAGTTTTGATATTTGTCAAATGATCAATAACCATCAATTCTTATACTGGAACAAGATTGATTCACAGAATCGAACCATGTTACTTTATCCAGTTTGTCACAATAGATAGATTCTTATAGAATCACACAAGTCACCTACCAAGAACTTGTTTGATGTAGCTCTAGCATGATTTCCAACTTCCTTGTGAAAAACCATCGTTTCACTCGGAGTTTCTGGCAATATCATAAAAAACAATTATAATGCGTAGGACTCTAGGATAGCCTTGTTTCCACAGTTGTGAAAGACAAGAGAATTGGATATGTGTCCTTAATGAGATTAATTGACGATCTCTTGCTCAGACTCAATTGTGTGTATTGTTCTATTAAATCGGTAGGCAAGGAGCAGACTGCCACCTGGTCAATAACAACTAAGTCGGATGAGAGAAAGTCAATAGATAATGTGGTTTTTATTCTCCGTTAGAAAATGAAACAGAGAATCTTTAAAGATTCTGAGTGCTAGGGATGGTTGTGATTGCATCACAGTGTCCATGAGTCGATCTTCAATGTCAGCAATCATCTTAGACTGATTCTGTGCAGCATATGAAATTAGACCCGGTTTCTGCCTAAGTGAATGGAGGGCTGCCTTCTTTACACCCTTTATCTTTATAAATCTTTTAATTCTCAACCCCTACAGTGGCATACCGACACTTCAATGTGTGGACTAGAACCTATTGGGTTTAATCCAGTACTACTTCCATCTCAGTCTACACTTTTCCCTATTTTTTCTTTTGACCCCTTTTCCTTTTCAGACCTAAGGACCTTCTACACTAACCTATGGATTGTCCCTGGGTAGATCCATCCGTTAAGGCTGATCATTGTTAATAGACCTAAAAAAAACAAATACCAACCTATAACTCCTATTAAGTAAAATGCATTGTCGGTCATTTGGTACATTCTCTTTCCATAAAACCAATTGAAAATTCAATTGATGTACTTGCTATATAAATATCAAACGTTTAGTACCTCGATTGTATTTTGGACATATTTTTCATAAACGCTCCCCCCAAAATTGCTTCGGTATATCGAATTGTTTAGCACGTTTTGGGCGTAGTATATGAGATCCATCATAATCAACTGTTCTTTATTATACAATATTTTAATCACATTATCTCCCTTATCAAAAATTTTTAAACCCTTTGACATTTTGGATATCATTTGATTAAAATATGTTATAAAATATAGGGAGAAAAGTGTGTCCTTAACTCCCAAGTCGTGTATTACACCATAAAACTGCTCCCCCTCAATCGTTTAGGGATATCAATTACACCTACACTTAATCATCAAGAGATTACCTATCTACTAATGTACAAGGAGTATTATTCACAATAAGAATAAGATTGACCTTTTGAGATTGTGATGACGCATGTCGTCACGTGTTCTGTTGATCAGCCTGTAGTTAATTATCTCTTATACTCGTTCAACAAAGCTTTCAAGACTTCGTGAAATGACCTCTATCTGTATTCTTTTCTCGATGCAGTGATGAAGTCTTGCTTCTTCTCTGTCATCCTCTGACCACTTCCTAGACTCCTTCCCTTATTGTACTCGTACAGATAAAGTCTATAAGCCATTTTGTCCAGCTTTTCCCATGACTCATATTCAACGTCCCATCACTATAACTTGTGAAGGATCCCTCATTCAGCCCACAGCTTACTTTGAATCATTTCTGTCTCTGTAGAAACTGCTCTTGGCTAAGGACGATCGTATATCTTCTTTGAAGTAAAGTCAGCTGCATCCAAATAGTGACGTTTCAATGGTTGATCTTGTTTTGATAACTTTCAATCCCTAGCTGTAAGTCCTCCCACACGATTTCTGATCACCAGGATTCTATATCCACATGTTGACTGCGTGTGGAAGACTAGTCTTGTCTTGTCTGGGCATATGGGGTGAGCTTTTCTTGAATATTGAGAAGGGACCTAAATTCTTCAAAATCATTTGATGAAGATTTTTTGAAACCTTTTCCGAGATCTTGTATTCTTGATAATCAGCTCGCGAAGAATTGTCTCTCTTAGGTAGATTGTTATCCGATATTTTTCAAACACTTTGACACTGATCACACGAGAATTCGCATCGAGATCTACAGCTTCACGATTAAGGACTCACTGTGTTTGTTGATATAGAATTCCTTCTCCTTAACCACCAGTAAGAGATCCAGTATACCGCACTGATGTCATATTAGTCGATCACTCCCTCCAACCCACAACTATGGAACAAATTCTTCAAGGCCAAATTCCAGGTTATACTAGCTGGCTGTGACATGGATATGGATAAGGCAATTTTTCGCTCTTTGTCACCTGTCAGCAGATATTCCAGATCCTTATTGAAGAAGAATTGTGGTTGAATAGTTACCTGACCTGGTGGACCATCCAAAAGGGCAGTGGTTACATATATAAATATTAGAATTATTGATGACCCAGGTTACTCCAAATCGACATTATTTGTCAGCATGCTTAAGGCATTACATCCAACTGATATAGAAGAAATGACACTGTTCAATGAGGAAAGGCTTTAACAAAGTTGAAAGCTGGTCTCTTCTAAATGAGCTTAGCAGAGCTTCTTCTTCCTGTTCGTCTCAGAACCATTTGATGAATGACCCAATATCAAACGTCATCCATGTGAACATGTTTTCCTCCGGAACTATTAAATTTTTTGTCTTATGCATTTGCCAGATATGTTCTGGTTCCGGGGAAATCAATTAGTGGAATGTTCTAATTCAGGTTCAGGTGTAGCAGGTCTCTCTGACTTTCTGTAATCGGCTTAAACCACGTAGTGGTCACACCTATAGGAATGGAGTGTTGACCGTGTCCACCCCCAAAAAAAAAAAAAAAAAAAAAAAATAGCTGAGTCATTCCCTTCATCCAGCTTGAAATGTCATCTGAAGATTGTTCAGAGTGTTTCTGATTCGGGATCTATATCTGTGCATCGAAGAGTCCACACCAGCCACTCTTGTTGTCAGTGATCTGCCAGCCAGTTAGGATAGAGTTTGAAGTTGTTTGGAAGCAGATGCCGTCAGACTCCCTTGGTTTCTTGAACTTTGGTCATATGCTTTCGTGAGGAGATTAACTGACCCAGAAGCGGCAGAATCAGAATCTCCTCCCTCTTGTTGATCAACCCTGGTTTTTATGATCCAGCTGAATGGCCTTTCATCAACATCATCGTCTTCATCATCATCACTATCATGCTTACTCTGTGGTCTATAACCTTGTCTGCAACTCCATATCATGGCATCTTCATCTGTTATCAAAGCTTCCATAGAGAGCATGTATAGACGGATAGTTGGCATATTATTTGCAAGACTTGATCTTATTCATGTGTCTAAGAGAGCACTATTAGATCAAATTCTTCAAGATCAACTTTACAGTTGACCTATTGAGTAAGTTAATCTGTTCTCTCCTCACCTTGTTCCTTTTCACTTGATAATCTCCTTCGGACTCTTTCAAGATTCTTGATTCTTGACAGAACCTCTGGGCCAGGCAACACAGAGTATTTCTCGATTAAATCTGCAGTGTGTCGTTCAAGAACCTTAAGGAGAGCATCATCAAGTTTTGTTCCTAGATAATTATCAACAGCCGTAGGAACTTGGGATCTTATTGAAGCCAAAACATCAGCAGAGAGATCAGTCTTCTTCACTTCAGACATCTCTTGTTCCAATCTTGCCACTCTTAGCTGAAGGGCGATGAATGGAGTGATTTCAGGGAGAGATGTGATTGGTGGAGGAGTAACCAGTAATGACGGCTTTAAAGATGAGACATCTGTGAAGGGAGCAATCACTGGAGGAGTTGACGTTACTGTCTGATGACTAGGATCAGGTATGGTGGAATCAGACTCCTCTCTAGCTTTAGATTTCTCCTGATCATCTTCGGTTGGTTTGTCATGAAGAAATTGATCCCCAAAGTTAAAAGTGTCATCGAGATTTTTCATGGAAGACATAGAACCAGAATGACTTTCTGGTTTATCATCGATGACACGTTCATCTGTTATGAGCTTCAGGTTTTCATGAACCTTTGGGTAGGCTGTGGCGTTAGTAATTTCCTCATCCATGTCTCAGGGTTTGGTCCAGCAAGAGACACAAATGTAATTTTGCTAGAGTCTGATCCAGTTCTGTCTCCTTTTCTGGGCTCAGGTCTGTCACATCCAGAGCCTCATAGTGCTTTATCAGAGTCTGAGACAGGAATGCTTACTCCTGATGTTACTGTAGACGTGTCTAGTTCATCTTGATCTTTGTCACCTTTAGGAGCAGCGGCTTCTGTTTCACTTTCAGTTCTTTTTGAATCAGACGTTGATGAAGATTCATGGATCACTTTCTCTGATGTGTCAACAACGGTTGAGACGAGGTTCAGTTGTCGAATCAGGAGGAGATTGATCACGCCTACAACAAGGATAAACTGAAGCATGTAGTTCTTTTCTTCTTTTGACAGATCGATCAGGGAATGAGCTACTTGTTCTTTCGTTACAACGACCTTTCCCTTTCCTACTACTTCATGCAGTTTGGGAGTTGCTTCTGACACTGGATTCCTGATTGTTACTCCTCCAATAGGTGCCCGACCTTGTGGCAGAAAGGCCGGATCTAAGCTAAGCTTAATGGCTCGTTCTAGGTCAGCATCATTACCTTCTTCTTCTCCTTTTTCATGATGAGCTTCCAAACATAACTTCTTAGCCAATCGAGATCAGGATCATCATCTCTCTTTGAGGAATAATTCTTTGTTGAGCTTTATCTTCTTCGTCAACAAGTTGGAAAGCATGCTTTCCCCCTTTCTAACTTTATGTGGAAGCTTACGCTTGGAAAGTTATCTTTGTCGGAGGAGGAGGCTGATCATTGGGGTTTGTTTGAACTGGTGTGGTTGATGTGGCTTTTTAGGTGTAGCATGCTTGTTGCAGGTTGGCACGCTTGCACTTTCTTGAGGGTTTTCTTTGTATTCTCAGCAACCATCTTTCAGATACTTAGGATAATACAGATTATTAAATGTGCTTCTGTATCAAGGGATCAGATTTGCCATTCTCAAACACTTGCAAACTGAACTCCCTTTAGGGACAAACTTGAGATTTCCAAAAACAAAATCATCTCCAGTGTAGATGACAAGCAGAAATCAGGAAGTCGATGGATGTTGTTATTAACTTGCCCAGTAGTAATTTATCACTGTTGGAAAACCGTCCATAAGGGATTAGAGAGAGAGGAGATACTTTCTTCTTTGGTTCTTCAGACTGGCATAGAGGCTTGCTTTGTGTGAGAAAAATGCTGGATCCTTAGTAACTCTTCCCCATATCAGTTCTGCATGATCAAACATTAGTTTGAGTGACAATTCCCTACAGCTTTGCAGAACTGGGTGTCTGGGTTTGTCACTGCCAGAAGTCTTTCCCGTCAAGCACTGGTTAAACAAGGATAGAATTGCCCTCCATGGTTGATACACATAATTCACCCGTATACTGGAGACATTTTCTACAGGTTCAGGATATCCCAGCTCATTAACAAAATCAATCACTGTGTCACCAGACGGAGGTAACTCAAATGGGTGAGTTGGGTTGACAGGAGTAATCGCTAATGCCTTTCTGAGAAGATCATCACTTAGATCGAACCATTGTTCATCAACTTGACAACTATAAACCCCAGTCATCTCGTTATATGACATTGTTTTCCCAGACTGTGGCAGGTAGATAACAAGACATTTGCTGAGGCAGTGAATGTTTTCTTGGAAGAAGTTGGTATTATCTCAGGATGTCCACTGATATCTGAAAAGAAGGAGTTCTTTTTAATCTCTGGCATTGAAAAGTAGGTTGCTTTTCCCATTAGTTAACCACTGAGAGCGAGGTTACGAGTCTCTCATCTGTTTCTTGTAAGAGTTGAGCGGGAACATTTTGTTCTGCCATCGTATTATGCAAAAGAGCATTTAACAAAAAGACAAACGTTGCAGAGAAACGAAGTTAGAGAGAACGTTAGCATTGATAAAAGTCATGTAACTGCACGATTGATTAACAACAGCGGTAACTCTGGTTTCATGAAAATCTACACATGATCGCACAGGATGCAGAATTATCCAACAGGCTCAATTACTTGTTAACTAAGCCCGGATGGGAGTTTAGAAAAGCAATTGGGTCATTCGAAGGGGCCTTGATAGATTATTGGGCTCAGTGGGCCAATATATGAAACTTAGCCCAAACCGCCGCCAGGCAGAATGCCAACTCGCCGTTAGGAGAATTGAGCAAACCGCCACGAAAAGGAGCGGGTTGAATATTTTAATGAATAAAAATATTCGACCAAACCGCCGAGAGACGTCGTTTACCTGTTGGATAAATAATAAGAAAAATTTTAGGCAACCCCTGTTTATGCAACCCAGCTGTTTAGGCAGACCCCGTTTAGGCACCCGCTGTTCAGGGGGGCAACCCGCTTTTCAGGCAACCCGCTGGTTCAGGCAACCCTCGTCAGCACCCGCAGTTCAGTCCAACCCGCTTTTTAGGCAACCCGCTATTTTAGGCAACCCGCTATTTTAGGCAACCCGCTATTTTAGGCAACCCGCTATTTTAGGCAACCCGCTGTTTTTAGGCAACCCGCTGTTTTTAGGCAACCCGCTTTTTTAGGACCACGGGTTAGGTAGTGTTTATTAAAAACTAATAAAATAACCAACTCGCCATCAAGAAAAATACGCAACTCGCCATTCGGACTAGTTTCTTAAAATTCAAACTCCGCACCTCCTTTGTCAAACCTAATCACATCCTAAGGCATTCCTAGGCTATCCTACACATAAGACACACATTTCATCCTACTTTTTCTTTCTACAAGCCAACCCGCCATTAAGAAACTTAGGCGAATCATTCATTTTTGTTTGAGATAGAAGTCCACACATTAAAACCTATTAATATATACCCTATGAACAATTCCCAGTATCTAAGTCATATCTTAAAACACTACATTGGCATTTACATCTAAAAACGACCCTAGATCTATTTTTCTACACTTTTTGATGTGTTTTCGATCGATTCCTTTGATATACACATATAATATATGATATAGATTAAGGATCGAAGATTACCTTTGCAAAAAACACTGAAAATAGGCGATTTGAGACTTAGTTCTTGGCGGCGAGTTGCGAGTGTGTGTGTGTGTGTTTTATCTTTGACCGATTTTTGAAACTTTTGACCAAATGGCAACTCGCCGCACCTCTTATACTCCTAGGTTTCATACTTGGCAGATTTAGTCCCTTTGGTTTCCATCTTCTTGTATTTCTTGTTTTAAGTATTTCTAAGGCATTTCTAAGATTAGGCAATTGGCCAACTTAGTCCCTATGTTAAACCATAGACATTTTTAGCCCTTTGAGTTAAAATTAATTAACTCCCCTTCAAACACTAACCTATTAGAATACAAAGGCATTATCTTAACAGATTTTAACTTAGGTGGTTCATTTACTGACCAAATTTTCAACACTCCTAAACAGCCATGGAAGATCCTCCCAATCACTTCTAATAGACACCAGTGTGATGAGGTAAATTTTCAATTTCTCAAATTCACTCTCCCCCTCAAACAACGACCCATTTTCTATTGAAAGAGCTGCAGTCGTTGATTGAGATGTAAAATTTACGCGCACACCCATAATGTATGGATTTTAAGTAATCCATGCCCCGACATCGACACGGGTTGCAATCTAAAGTAATTGCAAACCATTTAGTAATTCCAAATGACTTAAAATATTTACTAAGCCCCCCTCCCTTTTTTTATATATATAACATATGTACCAAGGATACATGAAGGCACTTCGTTTACTCATCTTCTCCTTCTTGAAGGCGTCTAAGAGTTTCAGGGGTCAAACTCTTCATGCCTAGGCGTGGAAGAAGAAATTCGAACCGTTCTCTTGGTAATGCTTTGGTGAGAATGTCTGCAAGTTGATAATTCGTTTCCACGAAGTAGAGTTCAACCACTCTATTTTCCACTTGCTCTCGGATGAAATGGTGCCGTATGTCAATGTGTTTAGAGCGAGAGTGCTGGACGTTGTTACAGCAAAGAGCAATAGCACTTTTGTTATCACAGTACAGAGGAATTTTATTGAAGTCAAATCCGTAGTCTTTGAGCTGTGATCGCATCCAAAGGATTTGAGCACAACATCCAGACATGGCAATGTATTCAGCCTCTGTTGTAGATATTGCAGTGCTTCTTTGCTTCTTTGATGACCAGCTAACCAATCTATCTCCAAGAAACTGAGCACTTCCCGACGTACTTCTTCTTGAATCTTGACATCCCGCATGATCCGCATCTGCATAAGCTGTTAGTGACATGGCGTTGTCTTTCGGATACCAAAGACCCATGTTAATGGTTCCTTTCAAGTACTGAAAGACACGTTTGATAGCTTCAAAGTGCTTTTTGGTAGGCTTAGCCTGATATCTAGCACACATGCATACAACGAATACAAGGTCTGGTCTACTGGCTGTAAGGTACATTAGCGATCCAACCATTCCTCTAAATCGAGTTTGGTTAACTGGAATCCCCATGAGATCCTCGTCTAGTTTCAATCGATCCACCATTGGTGTATCGACAGGGTCAGAGAGATCCATTCCATATTTCTTTAAGGTTTCGAGAGCATATTTTGCTTGGTTAATAAAGATGCCTCTGGGACTTTGAGAAACTTGTAGTCCTAAGAAAAACGACATTTGTCCCATCATTGACATCTGAAATTTGGAGCTCATTTCTTTGGAAAATATGTGACACGCATTATGATCTGTTGAGGCAAAAATGATGTCATCTACGTATATTTGAACAAGTAGAATATGTTTGCCTGATTTGCGTGTGAATAACGTTGGATCCACGGCACCCTTGAAGAAATTGTTGGCCAAAAGGAACTTTGATAGTGTGTCATACCACGCCCTTGGTGCCTGCTATAGCCCATAAAGAGCCTTCTTCAGTCGATAAACGTGATTAGGATTATCCTGGTCTTCAAATCCTTCAGGCTGACTGACAAAGACTTCTTCTTGAAGATCACCATTCAGAAAAGCAGTTTTGACATCCATTTGGTAGAAGATCATATTTTTGGTTGCGACATTGGCAATGAATATTCTGATAGCTTCTATCCGTGTAACTGGAGCAAACGATTCTTCAAAATCAATACCTTCCTCCTGACGATATCCCTTTGCAACTAACCTAGCTTTGTTTTTTAGTACATCACCATATTCATCAAGCTTCACTTTGTAGATCCACTTGAGAGCGATAACCATCACATAGATTGGGCGAGGAAATAATTCCCATACTTCAAGTCAATCAAATTCGTGAATTTCATCTTGCATGGCTTGAAACCAACAGTCTTCTATCACAGCCATTTTGAAGTTCTTGGGTTCGACTTTGGACATTTCAGTATGGAAACAACACCACAAAGCATCGAATACTAACTGTTTTCTGGTAGATACAGGACAAGATGGATTGCCAACGATGTTATCAAGAGGGTGATCTTTGGTCCATCTTCTGAGATGTTCTGGTGGTTGAGTAACTTGGTTGGGTTCCGCTGTATTAACATTCCCAGATGATGACTGTGTCGAACCAGGTTCTCCAGTAACAGGGTTAAGTGAAGGATGTAGCGCATTGTGATTGATTAGGGAGTCTTCAAGAGTGGGTTCTTCTGCAATACCTTGATGTCAGACTGGATGATGCATATCTGATGTTGACGATGAAGTACTTGTAGACGGTGCGTCTTGAGCAATTGTTGTAGACACAGATGTACCAGGTGGAACAACTTGAGCGTTAACTGTAGTAGCATAAGGTACTGGTTCATTGACTCGAGATTGTTCAATGTATTCATCAAACATTGGTTGAAATAACATCTCCAGCTCTTTATCGGTTGAGCGAGCCCTGATTTGAGTTGCCCATGGGTCATAATGATAGGCTCGGGTCCTGAACTCATGCGTACAGGAGCCATTTTCGGATGCATCTCATCGAATGTGACGTGAATTGTTTCCATTAATCAAAGAGTTGTCTTGTTGAAGATTCTATAGCCCTTCCTGCTAGGAGCATACCCAACGAAAATCCCAATGTCAGCTTTGGCTTGAAATTTTCCTAGATCTTTGCTATCATTTGTAGGATAGCACATTGCACCAAATACTCAGAGAAATGTAAGATCAGGCTTCTTCTCATGTACAAGCTCATAAGGGGTCTTGTTGTGACGAGTATGAATGAGGGATCGGTTCTGGGTGTAACAACCAGTAGCTACAGCTTCTGCCCATAGAAACATTGGTGCTTTTGAGAATATCAGCATTGTACGTGCTGCTTCCACAAGTGTGTGTACGATTTTTCCTCTTACAGCTTGCAGTCTTTTGATTCTTCATGTTACATCTAGTACTTTGTTGTTGTGATCTTTAGATAACAATTGAGCTTGTTCACTTTGACTTGTTTTGATTTTGATCATGAGCTTTCTTGAGATCATCAGCCAAACTTAATCTCTCATCATCTAGTAATTTATTGCCATCTTGTGCACTTGTGAAGAAGAATATGATATCAGAGTTTCTGTGCGTTACTAGATGAAGTTCCTGGTTTATCATTAAAAGTTACTTGCTTTTTTCTAGTTACAGGGGTGGTTATTAAACTTTGAAATTACTGGAACTGGGTATCTCATCTCACCATCTCATTTTTAAATGATCTGTAATGAAAACAGTTAGCCTAATATAAGAGAAAATTGATATTGAAAAAATCAGTTTAAGTATTTAATTATGAAAACTATTTTGTAACACTTCGTTAGTTTTGATTTTGATTGTCAAATGGTTCTATAACCGTCAAACTCTTATGCTTGGAACAAGTTTGATTCACGTAGAATCGCACCATCGTTTCTTTCCAGTTGACACAAGTTTGATTCTTGTAGAATCGCACAAGTCACCTACCTAGAGCTTGTTTGATGTAGGCTCTAGCAGGATTTCCATCTTCATAGTGAATACCTTCGTATCACTCGGATGTTCTGGCAATATCACAAGGATAATGCGTAGGACTCTTAAGATAACCTTGTTTCCACAGTGTGTGAAAGACAAGATAAATGGAAATGTGTCCTAACGAGATTAATTGATGATCTCTTGGCTCTAGACTCGAAAGTGCGCTTTGATATTAGTGATCGGAGGCTGGAGCTGACTGCCACCTTTTCAATACCGACTTACTCGGAGTGAGTAGATTGCATGTTTAGTCTCCGTGACAAATGAGACAAGTTTCTTTCAAGAGAAACTCGAATGGCTGGGAAGGGTTGTGCATTGCATCACTGGGTCCATGATGTCGTCTTCAATGTCAGCAATCAACTTGTGATTCTGACAGCATATGTATTGACCCGGTTTCTGCCTTAAGTGTATGGAGGGCTTCTTTCTTTACACCCTTTATATGTCACAATCTTTTTATTCCTCAACCCCTTCAAGTGCTTACTAGATCATGATCTAGCACTTGTTGGGTATATTTCCAGTACTAGCTCCATCTAGTCGGCACTATCCCTTGTTCTACTTTACTCTTTTAATCATACCTAAGGACTTTTGTACTATACTAGTGGATTATCCATGGGTAGATCACCCTCTGGTTTGGCAGATCTCATCGGAAACGAGTACCTTAACCTTAACCATCCTTATAGCTTCCGATAAAAAAGTATTACATGGTCAGTCTTTTGGTACAATTCACCTGCTCATTTTTTCAAAATCACTGTTGAAAAATCAATCCAGGTCTTATGATATATCGATCAATGTGTGTAGTACCCGGTTGTTTTATGCATTTCAGAAAAGCTCCCCCTCAATATGTGATCCGGTATTCGAAAATGTTTACACATTTGGGGTGGAGAATACACCTTGAGAACTTAGATGTTGATCATATTTAGTTACAAGCTGGTTTGGAAAATATTAATGCTCCCCCTCAATCCGTTGAGGGTATGTTGTTTGTGTCAGATATGATAATTTTGAAAGATTTGTTCGTTAAACTCAAAAACCTGGTTTTTCGAGTTTAATGAAAAACTCATGAAGAATTCATAGACTGACACATAACATCTAATTCCATACTACTTATAATGTACGAGATGTATGTTTCATTACCGATGATATTGACCTATAATTGCTGGAATGATAAATCAATTCACTTCTCTTGATAGGACAGTAGCCAATATCTCTGAGCCTTCATACTGTAGCATTCAAGATTTTTGAAGTTTCTTAGATCTTTAACTTATCTACAATATCTCGATCGAACTGTAGGTTTTTGTAGTGGGGCGGTGGTGGTGGCTGAAGTGTTGATTTTGTTTTTTTTTTTAATGTTTTTGTATCGTAGTCTCTTGTAACGCTAGAATGAATTATCAGCTGATGCAGTGAGGCCTCTTGAGATTGGTTCTTAGCTTCTTTTGTTTATCCGAGACCGGTCACTCTTTACAATAGGCCACCCAATCATTATATTTGAACAACCCTCTACCCTCAATCGATGACACGTTTTATATGAAAAGAGTTTGTAGTCATTGATTGAGTGTCTAAAAATGTCCGGATGGCATTTGCATCAAACACTTATTACCACCGTGGTTAACTACAAATAATTTTGAAGGAATAATTAAGAAAAATTATTTTGTATCAACAGGAAGACTTCTCTTCCCAATTAAGAAAAATGCTTGAAAACGTACATAATCCCAAATTCATGGATATAAAGTCTAATCCTTGCCCGAGTAAAATTAATTAACGTTGTAGGAAAACCAGTTGTCTTCAAACGGACAATCTTTCCTTCAAAGAGAACAGGGTTGCCAATTTGATGTTATTGCAAACCATTTTGTAATTCGAATGACTTA
The DNA here is from genome assembly GCA_026074375.1 of Tanacetum coccineum. Lineage (NCBI taxonomy): Eukaryota > Viridiplantae > Streptophyta > Magnoliopsida > Asterales > Asteraceae > Tanacetum > Tanacetum coccineum. The sequence continues at coordinate 39,566 of BQNB010021701.1, read as the reverse complement.
CATATTTACCAAGTATATTTTTATGTACTTATTGTACAAGGATAAAAAGAGACATTCATTTACTCATCCTCTCCTTCTTGAAGGCGTTTGAGGGTTTCAGGGGTTAAACTCTTCATCCCAAGTCGTGGGAGTAGAAATTCGAAACGCTCTCTTGGTAAAGCTTTTTGTTGAGGATATCTGCCAGTTGATAGTTTGTTTCCACGAAGTAGAGTTCAACCACTCCATTTTCCACTTGCTCTCGAATGAAATGGTGTCGTATGTCGATGTGCTTAGATCGTGAGTGCTGGACATTGTTGCAGCTTAGAGCAATGGCACTTTTGTTATCACAGTACAGAGGAATCTTATTGAACAGAAAGCCGTAGTCTTTTAGCTGAGATCTCATCCAAAGGATTTGAGCACAGCATCCAGACATTGCAATGTATTCTGCCTCTGTTGTTGAGATGGCCGTGCTTTTTTGCTTCTTTTGATGCACAGCTTCCAAATCTTCGCCAAGAACTGAGCACTCCGACGTACTTCTTCTCGATACTGACATCTCCGCATGATCCGCATCTGCATAATGTTTGTGACATAGCATTGTTCCTTCGGATACCACATGACCAGTTAATGGTTTCCTTTTATGGGACCGGGAAGATTACGTTTGATTGCTTCAAGGTGCTTTTTGGTAGGCTTAGCCTGATATCTAGCACACATGCACACAGCGAATACAAGGTCTGGTCTACTGGCTGTAAGGTACATTAGGGAGCCAACCATTCCTCTAAATCGAGTTTGGTCAACTGGAATCCCCATGAGATCCTCGTCCAGTTTCAATCGATCTACCATTGGTGTATCGACAGGGTCAGGAGAGATTAATTCCAATATTTCTTTTAAGGTTTTCGAGAGCATATTTTGCTTGGTTAATAAAGATGCCTCTGGGACTTTGAGAGACTTGTAGTCCTAAGAAAAACAACATTTGTCCCATCATTGACATCTGAAATTTGGAGTTCATTTCTTTGGAAAATATGTGACACGCATTATGATCTGTTGAGGCAAAAATGATGTCATCTACGTATATTTGAACAAGTAGAATATGTTTGCCTGATTTGCGTGTGAATAATGTTGGATCCACGCCCCTTGAAGAATTTGTTAGCCATAAGAAACTTTGATAGTGTGTCATACCATGCCCTTGGGCCTGCTTTAGCCCATAAAGAGCCTTCTTCAGACGATAAACGTGAGTAGGATTATCCTGGTCTTCAAATCCTTCAGGCTGACTGACAAAGACTTCTTCTTGAAGATCATCATTCAGAAAAGCAGTTTTGACATCCATCTGGTAGATGATCATATTCTTGGTTGCAGCATTGGCAATGAATATTCTAATGGCTCTATCCGTGCCGCAACTGGAGCAAAACGATTCTTTCAAAATCAAGTCCTTCCTCCTATCGATATCCTTTTGATCTCACTGAGCTTGTTTTTCATTACATCTCCATATTCATCATGCTTCACTTTGTTAGATCCACTTGAAGAGCGATTACCATAACATAGATTGGGCGAGGTACTAATTCCCATACTTCAAGTCGATCAAATTCGTGAATTTCATCTTGCATGGCTTGAAACCAGCAGTCTTCTATCACGGCCATTTTGAAGTTCTTGGGTTCGACTTTGGACAGTTCAGTATGGAAACAGCACCACAAAGCATCGGATGCTAACTGTTTTCTGGTAGATACAGGACGAGAGGGATTGCCAACGATGTTATCAAGAGGGTGATCTTTGGTCCATCTTCTGAGATGATCTGGTGGTTGAGTAACTTGGTTGGGTTCAGCTAAACTAACATCCCCTGATGTTGACTGTGCAGAACTAGGTTCTCCTGCAACAGGGTTAACTGAGGGATGAAGGTCAGCTTGAGTAATTGAGGTGTCTTCGATAGTTGGTCCAGCTGCAACACCTTGAGGAAAGACTGGAGGATGCACTTGTGAGGATGACAGTGAATGACTTGTAGAAGGTGCATCTTGAGCAATCGTTGTAGAAACAGATGTATTTGTAGAAACAATTGGAGCGTTAACAACAGTAGCCGTAGGTACTGGTTCACCATCTGTAGATTGATCAAAGTATTCATTGAACATCGGTTGGAATAAAATCTCCAGATCTTTATCTGTTGGTGGAATGTATGTAGTTGCAGGGACAGGCGATGGGGCGAGCCCTGAATTGAGTTGTCCAGGGGTCATCATGATAGGCTCGGGTCCTGAACTGATGCGTACAGGAGCCATTCATTCCTCTAAATCGAGTTTTGAACAGCCTGAGTCCAGATACCAAAGGATGATCTGTACCACCTGCATTTGAAAACAATCGAATTTGGAGGGTTTGGAATTTTGGATCCCCAATTTGTGTTGGGGTCCTGTTGGTTAGCTGACATAGTAGTACATGTCACAGGAAGCCTAGTTAAAGGGCACAGTTCTCCTAAGGCAAATTTCTTTCCTGTGGGTCTCCATTGATAACCACAATTAAGTTTTCCTGAGGTGAATTTCTTTCCTGTGGGTCTCCATTGATAACCAACATTAGCAAATAGTTTGCCCGTTGCTTTCCAAACCTGCTTGGTCTTCTTCAAACTGTTATCAAACAGTTTGCCTTTTGGTTGCCAAATCTGCTTGGTCTTGTTCAAACTGTTATCAGACAGTTTGCCTTTTGGTTTCCAAATCTGCTTCCCTTTATTCAAGACAATTTTAACGATGTGGGGGGTAGCACTTAAAAAAGCTCAAATTATTAAAACACACATTTATGATTGCAGAATTCAAACATTTGTTACACGTTTTGCACACAGATTCAGAATTCGAATTAATTACAACATGCTTAGAGCTAATGCTAGAATCAACTCGATTCACTTTTGTCCAAACAGACTTATTTGTCTAGGATATTCTTCTACTTTCTTGTTTATTCACAATCTCTAGTGGCAGGATCCTATTGTGCTTTGTATTGCTTCTAGGCTTTGATCCGCTTGCACGAGTGGAACTGCTTACTCCTGTAGAAGGAATCACCTGGACATTAGACGGTTGAGTTTTCTGGTGCACTCCATGTTTCTGTGTGTTATTAGTAGATGTACTGCATGTATCAGTAAAAGTAACTTGCTTTTTCCTAGTTAAAGGGATAGAAGGGCCCACCCCTTTGGCTTATCTCTTTCAGTGATTCTTTTGGGCAAGTGCAATAACATATTCTATCAACTTCCTGAATACTTGGTGTATTGACAAGCATAGTTAAGTGCATTATCCAGTGGTTTAACTACTCTAGCTTCCTCTACAATCTCCCTCACTGTTTCTACACTCTCCTTAAGATGGTTGATATAGTTTAAATGAGCACTCCTATTGTTCTTAAGGGGATGAGGGATGGGTTTAACATCAATGGCATACATGCCAGGCGCAAGAACTTTTGTTTTGACAGAACTTCTAGTGGCAACTTTTAAATTGCCTTCTAATTGAGCCTTTAGATCCTCAATCTGTGTTAACAAGGAAGATGTCTGTTCATTAGTGCTAGTGCGCGTGATCTTAATAGACTCAAACATTTCCTTGTAATGCTGCTTAACCTTTTCTATTTCTGCTCTTAAACGCTCATTCTGTTCAAGAAGATCAGTGACATCATTAGCATTATAAGGCTCACAACTTCTGTCATTCACATTAGAGACTAGAACTTTCAAGTCTCTAATCACGTTGTCCTTTCTTGATTTCATGTTCCTAAGGGGAAATTTTTTTTTCTTGTTTTAAAGAATTGAGTTAAATCTGGAAGCCTTCCTGTGATGCTTGTGATTTTTTTATTATCAAAACTTTCTTGAAGATGTTGATACTTTAATTGTACAAATTTTTAGGTTTCCCTTTCAAGTTTGAAATATGGTTTTGACTTATTTTGAACTTTAGACATACTCAGCTTCAAGGTTAGACACGTGATTTTTTCCACATCAAAACAAAAGTTGATGTCGACAAAACTATTAGCAATCAGATTCTCATTTTCAATGAGATGGTTTTTCTTTACCAATTCTGCACATTGCTTGTCCACGACATTATTGATCCACTCTTTGACATTTGATCAAAAATTATTCAATTACGTGAACTTCTTTAAAGAGGGCCGTTTGAACTCCTGCAAAGTGTTCTTTAAGAGTTTTGAAAAATGGAATAACTTCAGTGAGGTAACATCTTTTTGTTTGCTCAAAACCTCTTTCCCCTTCTGTAACAACTGTTGTGGGTGATTCGCTTTTTGCAAGTTTTGTCAAATTCCGTAAAAAAGTTATGTGGTACATACAGATTAATCTTCACTTGACTTTTTGTGAAGAACTTAGGGACAAAGCTTGACAGGAGTATTGGGTGGATCACTGTCTATGCTGTGAAGGTGGTTTTGGAACTGACGTTCTCAGCCTTTTTCCTGTCATTTTCATCTATGGACCAAAATATTAGTTCTGGGGTCAGATTTCTTTGTGGAGCAAAGGTTGCAAGAAGGTTCTCCTTCGAGTAATCTAGGGGGCAATCCTAACTTTATTTTCCACACATTGAGCGCTTTGCATTTTCTCCATCATTCTTTTCCTAGTTATCTCAGCATTTATCACGGAGATGTCCTCCGAGTTCATGCACAAAGGACGTTCATGATTGGACATGACTAATACTTGGACCTTTATAGAGGGGTGGTTGAAACTTGCTCTTGCACGGGTGAGACTTAGGGATTTTTGTAGCCTATCGCTACCTTGTTCTTTTCATCATAAAACGATTTTGGTTTACATATCATGTGAACCGTTTGTACATATTGATCTTGTTTGTATAATCTATCTTCAACCTTTTCTTTTAGCCTTTTAATGTCTAAAAACTCTTCAAGGAATTTGTCTTCTTTTTGTTTAAAATCCTTTTTCAAAATGATCGCTTCTTCCCTCATTATCTTATGATGGTTAAGGGTAGAACGAAGTTGCAATTGTGCAGAATGAAGTTCCGATTTTAAAGAAGTTTCTTTTCGATTTCGGTCAGAGATAATTATTCTCATTTGTTCATCAATCTTTCGTTCTCTATCAGTTAATTCAAACTTAGCCCGTTGTTCATACACCCCGACCAGTTCCTTATATCTCGCAAGTTCAGAAGTCAATGTGTCATTAACTACTTTAACCTGCTTATTTGTTGACATACTTTGGACACCCTGTTCATGCATTTCATCGAGAATTGACATCAATGCATCATTTCGTACAGAAGATACATTACTTTGTACAACATGTTCTTCGTTGTCTTCCACATACTGATCATACGGAATAATATTACTATCACTCGTATAGTCAGCATCAGAGTCAACAACGTAGTTGTGTTGTACATCGCTTTGCATCTCGTGTACTTCATGATACTCATCCATATGATCTACAAAGGTATCATGATCTTGTACCTCAAACTGAGTATTCGAGTCATATGATGTCCCGGCTTCATCGTAGATTGGATCTTCAGATGAAAGATTTGCCATGAACATGGTCTGTGTGGTGGGAGCCTCATCAACATCAGAGTCGAATGCATCGCATTGATCAGCTTCAAAGACATGGTCCACATTGAGTGCCAAATCATCCACATCGTCATCAAAATTGGTGACCTGTTCTCCTGCAAGAAACAACAACTGCTCTTCATCCAGTACAGCACCATTCTCATGAGCATTCATAAGCAGCATCTTGTCTTTGAAGTAGTTTGAATCCTGAGGTCGCGTTGGTTGTGGACATTCTCGTGCTATGTGCCCGATTCCTTTGCAGTTGTAGCACATAATGGGTTTAGCTTGACCAGGATTCACATTGCCATCTCTGTTCTGACCTCCAGCATTCCCAGCTACAACATTTCCTCTTGCATTGTTCCTCTGAAATGGTCTTCCTTGATTATTCGCATTGTATCTTCCACGGACATCTTGAACCACAACTCTGCCGTCTTGAACCGTAGCATTGTTCCTTGCGTTTGAGGAAGTTCTGAGTTGATTGTTCATTTGAGGAAGATGTGCTTTGAATGATTGGTTGAGGAGGGCAAGTGTGTTGGTTAGGCTTTCGATCAAGTTATCAGTTGAAGTGCTTCCTGAGTCCAGTTGAAAGTTATCAACAAGTGATGGTTGATTTGAGGATTGTGGAGACTCAGATGATTGTGTTGGATACTTCTGATTTGATGCATTAGACACAAGTGCCAAAGGGTCATTAGTCGGTTGACTGAACCTTTCCATCATCATTCTGTTCTCATTAGCATGTACCTCATGCTGCTTCAAGTAGGCATACAACTGATCAAAGTTAGACTCTTTCAAACCTCTGTTTAGTTTGACTTCAGTAATGAATCTACTCCATTCAGGTAACATGTTGTTCACAAACTTAGAGTTAAGCTGCATTCTGGGCATGGTCATCTTAATGTTTCTCATGTCGTTAATGAGCTTTGTAAACCTAACATAGTAAACATGAATGGTTTCTCCTTTGATTTGACAGAAGTGTTCAAATTCATCGTATAATTGAGATTCCCGGTCATCCTTTGTCAATTCAGAACCTTCCAGAATCATCTTCACATTGTCCCAAATGTCTTTGGCGTCAGTAAAGTGGTTGATGAGTGTGTAGATGTCTTTTGGTATACCTTGAAGTAAGATATTCGTAGCACGAATGTCAGCTTTATACCTTCCTTTTCTTCAGCAGAAAGGTCTGTAAAGACTCTAGCACGTTCTGGACCTAGTTGAAGGGACCTCAGTTTCTTCAGCATCTTCAGCAGGGTTTGTATGATCGTTCCCATTTGAAATGGACCTTCAGTAATCAATTTTATATTGTTCTCTCAATTATCTTTTCCCAGACAAATACAAACGAATGCGTTGTTGCCAAGATTCAAAGTCTGTTCTGTCAAGCATTGGTGGGCGTGTATCGGAACCGGCATACCAAATATCTTCTGACATATTAGACATCTTGATGTATTGGTTATGAATGCAATTAACGTTCACGGGATTTTACAAGTCTAAGATTTAAACCGATAAGAAGTTTACCGGGATTTTACAAAATCAATAGAAAAACCGTAAATGAATAATTGGTTGTGGTATTTGGTTTGTTGATTTGTTTGAAATTTGGCGCAGTTGGATTATGAATTTTTTTTACCCTATTACCAAAATCTAAATTTGGTGTAAAAATAAGCTAAAAAAAGGCTAAGAAAAAAATTATATTTTACTTAATTTTTTCCGCCAAAAGTGTCGCTAAAAAGGTGTCGACCGAAATAATTTTTCCCTTTTCACCAAAATTTGATATTGATGTATAATAAAAAATAAGTTAAAAAGGCTATAGAAAAAGATTACAAAATACTTAATTTTTTCGCCAAAAAGTGTCGCTAAAAGGGGTGTCGTCTGGAATAACCAAAACCGCGCTTTGAATTCAAACAAACCGACTCCTTTTGATTGAGCCACAACGTGCCTAAACAGGCCACTCGCCGCCAGATCTTACTAGGCAAACCGCGTGGTTTTGGTAAGTAAACTCGCTGCCTAGTTTTGTTAACTTGCTGGATCAATTAAAATAATCAACTCGCGTAGCAACTACGTTGCCAATAAATAAGCAACTCGCCCGGGAATTATTATAATAGCAAACCGCTGCTGAAATTGACAACCCGCCGTGTATTAAAATAATGCAAACCGCCTTTCCTTTTGAGCAACTCGCCGTTTTAGCAACTCGCCGTTTTAGCAACTCGCCGTTTTAGCAACTCGCCGTTTTAGCAACTCGCCGTTTTAGCAACTCGCCGTTTTAGCAACTCGCCACCTGAATTAAAATAAGCAAACCGCTGCTAAACCTATTGACAACTCGCCGGCTATGTGAGCAACTCGCCTTTGACTTTTTCCTAAATTTCCGGATCTTGTCCCTACCTTGTCAACTCGCCGTGAAGAACAATAATAAAATAAGCAAACCTCCACGAAGAACACTTGGACGAATTAAGCAAAATCAAGCCATATGATCTTTCTAGCCACGAAACTAAGCTACAACATACAATATTAAGTGTGTATATGACGATTAAACACACCTTAACTCGTATATCTTTGTGAATCTTCCAATATGAAGCAACTCTCCACGAAGAACACAAAATAAATTCGAATCTTTTAAGCTTTATAATCGAGCTAGGAGCTTGTAAATCACTTGTTATGGCAACAATACATCTTGTTTAACATGAAGAGCAAGAGAAACACCAAGATCAACCAACAAATTAAGCCCGAATTTCCTTTTGAGCCGTGGGCTTTTCTAAGCCAAAATAAGGACGAATTAGAGCTTATATAACCATAAGAATCAACCACGAATCCACTTAGGCTCTGATACCAATTGTAGGATCGTTTAATTCATAACACGGTGATGATTCTTGTGATTGGGCTAGTTTCTAGAGAGAGAAACACATAGAGAGATTTTCTAGAGAGAGAAAGTGTATGTGTTAAAGTGAAAATGATTATTGACTAGCTTGCCTCTTCCAAAGTTGGAAGAGGCTTATATAGTTTTTACAAAATACCGGGTATTAGTACCCGGCTTAAAACCGAAAGACATACGATTAACTATTAAACTACGAACTATTATAAACAATAAATATACGGGGTGACCGAGTCTTTTACTCATATCTAACAATCTCCCCCTAAGGGAGGTCACCCTTGAAAACACTAGACTTAAGCTCTTACAGCTTGCAGTCTTTTGATTCTTCATGTTACATCTAGTACTTTGTTGTAGTGATCTTTAGATAACAATTGAGCTTGTTCACTTTGACTTGTTTTGATTTTGATCATGAGCATTCTTGAGATCATCAGCCAAACTTAATCTCTCATCATCTAGTAATTTATTGCCATCTTGTGCACTTGTGAAGAAGAATATGTTATCAGAGTTTGCGGAAGCTTTGACACCTTTATGAGATCTTTCATAACTTCATAACAAGTGTAGGTCGTGTCTGAGCATTCGGTTATTCACATGACATTTCTGGTACTGGTATCTCCATCTCCATTTCCATCTTTAAATTATCCTGTAATGAAACAGTTAGCAACAAAGAGAAAACTAATTTGAAAAAAAATTAGTATAAGTGTTAATTATTAAAATATTTTGTAACAATTCGAGAGTTTTGATTGTTTGTCAAATGTTCAATAACCGTCAATTCATATACTGGAACAAGTTTGATTCATGTAGAATCGCACCATCATTTCTTTTCCAGTTGACACAAGTTTGATTCTTGTAGAATCGCACAAGTCACCTACCAAGAGCTTGTTGGATGTTGGCTCTAGCAGGATTTCCATCTTCATTGTGAAGAACCTTCATTTCACTCGGATGTTCTGGCAATATCACAAGGAAATAATGTGTAGGACTCTTAGGATAGACTTGTTTCCACAGTATGTGGAAAGACAAGAGAATTGGATATGTGTCCTAACGAGATTAATTGACGATCTCTTGGCTCTAGACTCAATAGTGCGTTTTGGTTTTAGTAATCGGAGGCTGGAGCAGACTGCCACCTGTTCAATATCAACAACCATCTAAGATTAGATTTTTTTATAGCAACCAACAGTCTTTTATCACCCCTTATATTTTTTCACAGACACTCTCCCCCTCAAACAACGACCCGGTTTCTATTGAAAGAGCTGTAGTCATTGATTGAGATGAAAAGATTAGGCGAATAGCTCCCCCATCACCATTGTACTACTCTACTCCCATGAAGCATGGATATAAAGTAATACATGCCTAGATATTAAACCGGGTTGCAATTTATTATTATGAGAAGCATTATTAAATACTTAATTAATTAAATAATAATAATAATTTAATAATAATAATAATAATAATTTATTTTTTATTTTATTTTATTTTATTTTTTATTTTTATTTTTTTTAAACAAAGGATACATGAAGGCATTTGGTTTACTCATTCTTTCCTTCTTGAAGACGTTTTAGAGTTGCAGGGGTCAAACTCTTCATGCCTAGGCGTGGAAGAAGAAATTCGAACCATTCTCTTGGTAAGGCTTTGGTGAGAATATCAGCAAGTTGATAATTCGTTTCCACGAAGTAGAGTTCAACCACTCTATTTTCCACTTGCTCTCGGATGAAATGGTGCTGTATGTCAATGTGTTTGGAGCGAGAGTGCTGGACGTTGTTACAGCAAAGAGCAATAGCACTTTTGTTATCACAGTACAGAGGAATTTTATTGAAGTCAAATCTATAGTCTTTGAGCTGGGATCGCATCTAAAGGATTTGAGCACAGCATCCAGACATGGCGATGTATTTAGCCTCTATAGTTGATATTGCCGTACTTCGTTGCTTCTTTGATGACCAGCTAACCAATCTATCTCCAAGATACTGAGCACTTCCCGACGTAATTCTTCTTGAATCTTGACATCCAGCATGATCCGCATCTACATAAGCTGTTAGTGACATAGCGTTGTCTTTCGGATACCAAAGACCCATGTTAATGGTTCATTTCAAGTACCAAAAGACATGTTTGATAGCTTCAAAGTGCTTTTTGGTAGGCTTAGCCTGATATCTAGCACACATGCAAACAGCGAATACAAGGTCGGGTCTACTGGCTGTTAGGTACATTAGGGAGCCAACCATTGGTGTATCGACAGGGTCAGAGAGATCCATTCCATATTTCTTTAAGGTCTCGAGAGCATATTTCGCTTGATTATGCCTCCGGGACTTTGAGAAATTTGCAGGCCTAAGAAAAAAGACATTTGTCCCATCATCGACATTTGAAATTTGGAGCTCATCTCTTTTGAAAATATGTTACACGCATTAGTGTAACACCCCCAAAATGGGTCGCAGCAGAATAAGGATCCGGGGCGTGTTACTTCAAGATCAACATCACAAGATATATATAAGAACGACACAAAAGTCGTTTAAATTG
>BQNB010021701.1:11220-24857 GCA_026074375.1 Tanacetum coccineum | reverse complement strand
TTAGAAATCTTTTTAGGTTCCTCCTGAGATAGAAAACAGGCAAACAAACAATGCTGTTGATCTTTGTGATTGTTTCTTTCCTACTTTTGAATATAGCTGAAAAGTGCATGAGCTCCTGATTTTTGCTGCACTTTGCTTCTAGTTTGCACAGCTGACTTAGGATCACCAAGTATTTGACTTTTTAGGTGAATATTGTGAATCCTAAGAGTAGGAGTAGGACTGACTTCGATTTCTGTGGGTAAGTTGTTGAAGTCAGTTATCACACCTTCTTCATCATAAGATGCCTCATCAAAAATTCCTGTCTCAGACTTGTGAAAATCGAGCTCTGGCATAGGAGAATCATCAGGATCAAGCTTACCAATATTAACTGGTTCACTACCAGAATTAACTGAAGGAGTACTGGTAGAGTTGTTTTCAGATACTGTCCCTAAATGCTTTAGAGCAATTTCTTCCAACTCTCTTCTAAAAGCTAGAATCTTAGGATTATCTTCTGAAGTGTCAGTAGAAGAAGCCTCCTTCTCTTGTTGAGGTTCTGTCAAGATCTCCTCTTTCTTTGAATTTGTAGAAGACTTCCTTGATTCAACTTTTTCTTCAGTATTCTTTACAGCTAAAGGCACAACAATAAGCTCTGCATCCTCATCTTTTTCCTCAGAAGCATTAGAATTTGGAGTTTGTAAAGTACCTGCACTGTTAGTTACTTTCGAAGCACCAACATGTAGGTTAGCTTGATTCTCCAAAGATACAGGAATATAGTTCATAGAATCAGTAAGATAGTCAATATCAAACATCCATCTATACCCTACTCCTTTGACATTGGGTTTATCTTCAAGAAAATTGACATGCAGATTTACTTCTACTCTTTTGGTTACTAAATTATAAACCCTATAGGCTTTGCTATTTAGTGAGTAACCAACTAAGAAACCCTCATCAGATTTTCCATCAAACTTGCCAAGCACACTAAGAGTATCTAAAATTGTAACATGACACCCAAAAGGTCTTATGTAGCTAATAATTGGTTTGTGGCCAAACAAAAGCTCATAAGGAGTTTTGTTTTGAGGTTTAGTCACTCTTACCCTATTAAAAATATAGCAAGCAGTACTAACTGCTTCTGCCCAAAAAGTAGTTGGTAAGAGTGAGTCTGCTAGCATAGTTCTAGCAGCCTCAATTAGGGTCCTGTTCATTCTTTCAGCAACTCCATTCTGCTGTGGAGTTCTGGCATTGCTATACTCTTGTTTTATTCCCTTGTTTCCACAAAATTCAAGCATATCTCTATTCTTAAATTCAGTGCCATTATCTGATCTAATGATTTTAACCCTATGACTAAGCTGGTTTTCAATCTGCCTAATGAAGTTCTGAAGAATGCCACTAGTTTCATCCTTAGAGGCCAAAAAGAATACCCAACTAAATCTGGTACAATCATCAGTAATTACAAGGCAATAACTTGCATGATTAATGCTTTTTACAGAAGTAGGTCCAAAAAGATCCATATGCAAGGTGTGTAATGGCTCAGTGATTAATCTTTCTAATTTAGCCTTGCAGGAGGCCCTGTGTTGCTTTCCTTTATGGCAAGCAACACATGTATGGTCATTTCTGAAAACCTTGGAAGGTAGACCTCTTACAAGGTTTCCCTTCACAAGTTTGTTTAGGTTTTTAAAATTGATATGACCTAACCTTCTGTGCCACAATTTAGATTCATCAGATGTGGCTTTAGCAATCAAACAGGCAAAACCTTTTGCAGGAGTAGGTGTCTTCATATCAAAACTGTACATATTGTGATGTCTAGGGACCTTTAGAAGTATCTGATTTTCATCAGGCATCTTAAAGTCAGAAGACACAACAAGACATTCAGTTTCAGTAAAAAGAACCTTGTGCTGCTTATCACATATTTGTGATATTGAGAAAAGGTTAAAATGCCCTACAACCGATCCTCTTCTGAACATTAAAAACCAGAAAAATTCATTTCTTCCCTCATAACTTAGAACCTCATCGTGATTGTATTTTCATACCCTCAGCCAACTTTACTATTTGAAACTCTATGCAATAATTAATTAATCTCTAAATGATTATTAGAAGAATCTTTCCATGAATTCTAATATTTTTTCTGTAATTGTTCCTTTTCTTTTACAGCTTTTTCATTCCAATCCTCCATATTTCTTAAGCTTTCATCTTTTCATATATTTCATTTGCCTGAAAAGTAAGCTTTCATTAGAGAAAGCTTCTGTTTTTTAAAAGTAACAAGTTTAGCTTCTAGTTTTCGTGAACATCTTGACTATAGTGCAAGTAATTTGTGCTTCTTAATCACCTAATTGATTCATTTGTTCATCACACAGTGTTTTAAGGGTATTGTATGAATCAATGCAAGTTTTAGAACATAAAGATACCTCACTACTGGAGCTGATAGCTATGAGTGCATGATTTGTCTTTTCATTTTCAATGTGTTCTCCCTAATTGACAATACCATCATCCATTGTCAGCAATCCCATCTGATTCTTCTCTTGCAATTCAGCTTCTTGGAGTTGATAATAAGATTCTCTCTCTTCTCTTTCCATCATGCGTACACTTTTGCCAGTACATTCCCCCTAGCAAAGAGACCAGTGTGTGACAGTTGAATCTTCAAGCTTTCTTTTTGTCAAATCCAACAGTTGCTTTTCCATCCAAACACAAACTCTCCATCCTGTTTTTATTAAAGAAACATCTTCATCTTCGTAAACACTCATTGCTATCTGCCAGTTTATGTCCATCTCTTCAATGTCCAAGTCATCAATCTGTTCCAGGTCTTCATGAAGCAAGTCCCAGTCCTCTGATTGTTTGGCAAAGAGGGAATAAATAACTTCATCAGCAAAACCAGCAAGAGCTTATTTTTCTGGAGTATTGTGTTGACAGAAGTAGAAGGAGTGCAAGTACTGTAAGTACTAGTAAAACCAGACTTAACCTTATTAGTGATGTTTTTGCTTTGTGAAACAAAAGCAACATTTTGAGCACTTGAATATGTTTTTGAGGCACCTTGTATTTCCTGCTCAAAAACCCTAAGGTTATTGTATAAATCATCAATAGATAAAGTATCAACATCTGGTTTAGTTCTCATAGTCATTGCCAGATTGGACCATGCTGGGGGCAAAGATCTGAGAAACTTATGATTTGCATCCTCAGTTGATACTTCAGCACCATGAGCTTCCAACTGAGAAAGTAATTGTGAAATCTACCTATCCATTTTCTAACCCTTCCTTAACAGGATATAGTAAATTGCTCAAACTGTTTTTTGAAAACAGCCTTCGTGCATTTCTTGAATTTGCAATAACACCAAACCGAGTTCTGATGCTCCTCCCAGATTTCTTTGCATCATCCATTATCCATAAAATCATTCTGATATGTTTCCTTGGGAATGGCCATCAGTAAGATATTCTTAGCCTTATTCCTTTTCCTTTCAACAGCTTGAACCTGCAGAGCATAAATGGTGGAATATTACGAATTAGCACCACCCTTTTCCAGTTGAATTCTCTTCTTGGAGTTTCCATTTTGAATAACCTTACCAAACATCATAATGTCAATGTTACTCAAGGTAATGCTCCATTCTCCATGTCCCATATATCATACTCCCCTTCTTCCAGAATTGGGAGTTTAGATATTTGAGTAGCAGTTTGTTTAAGGAATCACCTGTGTTTTTGTTGTTAGTTGCAACACCAAGTGTCCTGATGCATTCTTCATGGTTTGATGATGCAATCATCATCACTGAGATGTTGATAGAACTCATCACTAGCATTTTTAGACATTTTGTGTTAAAGAATTGTAGGAGAAGTGGTTTGTTTGTGGTTCTAGTGATTTCTTCTACTCTAGATCCCTCTATTGGCTCTGATTACCACATATAGTCGTAAATGTGTTGGATCTATATAGCCTTGTAAGACAATAGCTTAACTTGAATAAATCCAAATCCAACTATGTAGAGAAGAACACTGACTATGAATATCAGTGTTAATGCGGAATCTTAACACAAGTATTAAGAAAAATATAATACTAACTTTGCTATTGATTTCTATTAAGCTTCAATGCTTCTATTTGTTATTTTAAAACTCTATGCCGTAGGGTTCCTTTTATACACCAAGGAAACGACCCTAGAAGGCTTTACAAAACATGTGAAAGGATAATACATATCCTTTCCTAAGAAACTCAAAAATATCTCTAAGATAACTATTATCTCTATTATGTTACATAAACAGACTTAACTAAATACGACCAGTACTAACTATAGTACTGCCACTCTACCATTACTAACTATAGTACTGCCAGAACTAACTAATACTACCAGACTTAACTGTTATACTACCAGTATTAAGTCTTTTACAATATATTTCCCAACAAATGCAACAATTCAGACGCCAGAATAAACTGTACGAATTTTTAAGATTCATCTAAAGATTCACAATGAGTCCTTTAAAACAGACTTAGATAATTTGTTTGGTCCTTTGTATGAAGAATACTATGCGACGAGTTCAACAGAAGTGTTAGATAATTCTGCTGCAAACACTCTTGATAATGAAAATACTTCTTCATCATCGTCAATTGTTGTCAAAGAAGATGAAGCTCCTCAAATAGTATCCTCATCAGTAGAACAAGTTGCCACTGAACCAAACTCTCTAGTCTTGAATGAAATGTCGATGAATTAGTTTAAGAGGACATTGCAGAATTTAATAAAAATGTGTTCTACAATCCACCTCAAACTCATGTGTTTGAAGAAGTTGAGTCATCTTCAACATATAAGGATCCATCAAATATGCACGATTTTCACCAAAAACATTGCTCTAGTGATAAGTGGACTAAGAATCATCTAATTGAACAAGTGATTGGTGATCTCTTAAAACCTGTAATGATAAGAAATTGACTTCAAACTGATGCAAAAGTTTATATGTACGCACTGACAATGAGTACAATTGAATCGAAAAATATCAAGGAAGTTATGCTTGATCAAAGCTGGATTGAATCTATGCAAGATGAGCTTAACCAGTTCAAACGCCTTAATGTTTGGGAACTTGTCGAATATCCTATTGGCAGAAACATAATTGCAGTCAAATGAATTTGGAAAAACAAGACTGATGCTGAAAACACAGTTATTTGGTACAAGTCTTGTTAAGTTGCCAAAGGAGATGGTCAAGGGGAGGGAATCAATTTTGAGGAATCATTTGCACCAGTTGCAAGACTCGAAGCTGTCAGAATCTTTGTGGCATATGCGGCTCACAAGAACTTTCCTATCTACCAGATGGATGTCAAAACGACATTCCTGAACGGTCCACTGAAAGCGGAAGTTTTTGTTCGTCAGCCAGATGGTTTTGTAGATCCAAATTTTCCTACCTACGTATATCGTCTTAAGAAAGCTTTATATGGTCTAAAATAAACCCCAAGAGCCTGGTATGATAAGTTTTCCTCATTCTTAATCGAACACCATTTCACAAAAGGTA
The DNA here is from genome assembly GCA_026074375.1 of Tanacetum coccineum. Lineage (NCBI taxonomy): Eukaryota > Viridiplantae > Streptophyta > Magnoliopsida > Asterales > Asteraceae > Tanacetum > Tanacetum coccineum. The sequence goes on along the minus strand of BQNB010021701.1, from coordinate 19,407 downwards.
TTGTCGATCTGACATAGTTTACAAGAAGACATGGGGATGACATTTTATTAGTTCAAATCTATGTCGACGACATAATTTTTGGGTCAACTAAACCAGTCTTTTCAAAAAGATTTGCAAAACTAATGAAAAATAATTTTGAAATTTCAATGATCAGTGAAATGATGTTCTTTCTCGGACTTCAGGTTCATCAATCACCCTGAGGAATCTTTATATGTCAATCACAATATACTATGGATCTTATTAAGAAACATGGGATGGAAAAATGTGATACCATTAGCACACCAATGGCTACTACCAAACTAGATGCAGATTTACAAGGTACCCAAGTCGATCAAACCAAGTATCATGGTATGATTGGGGGACTTATGTATCTCACTGCTAGTCGACCAAACATTGCCTTTGTGACATTTGTATGTGTGCGTTATCAGGCACGCCCAACCAAAAAACACCTCAAAGAGGTTGAAGAATACTAGAATCTTATGATCAAACCAAGAACAAGAGTGAGATGTGGGTTGTGATGTTAAAGAGAGAATGGATGGAAAATGGATGAAGTTTATTATGAAATGTTACAAAAAGGAACAACCAACCCTCTCCAAGGCTAGGAGAGGGGCTTATATAGGTCCTATAGGCCAGCCCATGGGTTATGATGGGCTTCCCATGGGTCTTGGGCCAGACTAGATTACTAATCTAATTATTACATAAACTACGAGCTAAGACTGTTACAACTTGGAAGTGACCGACACTTTTTGTGTTTCCAGCAATCTCCCCCTAAGGGAAGGTACTATAGTGATACCCCAATTTACAAAACTTTAACATTGCATTACTATGCTTCATCTTTAGTATTTAGGGCTCGTACTCTTGATTTTCTCTTGAGAATATGTTGTTAGTGGATCATTGACTTCTGGATTGAGGGTTGTTCCTTGAAACTTGTATTTGACATTGTGATCTTGGAGCATCTTGAGATCATCCAACCAAGCACCCCAATCCCCTTCTCTCGCCAATCTGTTTCTATGTATACTGTTTCCCCATCTTGTGTGTGTGTGGACTTGCGACTTACTTCTAGGGACCGGACATCTCGCTCCTTAACCTTTTCTTAGTTTTTTTGTTTGATTGGGGAATAAGCTTTTTTTTTTTAATTTTTTTTGATTGTTGCAATTTTCTTTCTTTTCTTTGGAAATTCTTTACTATTTAACTTTATTTCATTCACTATGCTTCTCGAGAAAAAAGAGGAATAATCAATAAGCACCGTTCTGTTTTGGGTATTATCAGAGGTTTGACGGAAACTTTCTTTGAAATCTCTTTTTGACTTTTAATACTTCGTCACTTTGAAAGGGGAGAATAAAGGGGGAAAAAGGAAAGAAAAGGACATAACGGTATCAGAGTAAAGTTACTTGATTTTGCGTACGGAAGTCTTGATGCTTGGGATGGGAAACATTGTACTTGAGCTTTTATGATAGTCTTTATGTTTTGGTTTCGGTACTCTGGTGGTAGTTATGTATCTTTGGTGGGGAGTGTTTAACTTATGAGCAGAGCATTGTGGGGTGTGGGGCTTTCTTTATAGTTTATAGTTAGATATTTTGTATAGTTAGATCCTTTTGTGGTGTCAGTTTGTTGTTAATCAGGGTATGTACCTACAACACCACATCTTTTTTAAAAGTTAATTCCTGCATTTTTAAAACATGGGTTATAAGCAATAAAGCGTGGGGGGGCGGGAACGATTTCATTATGGTTTTGTTTTGTCATTTAGCCCGGGGTTTGGTTACTGGATGAAGGTAAGAGGTAGTATAGGTATACAATCGTTCCGTTGTGGAAGCGATACCGCTCTTGGTTTTGTGTTACTTGGTGTGATGTCTGATATTGATTCATTTGGTAGAAAGTTGTTTTTGTTATTGTGCGGTAGTGTCGTCTGGTATGGGTTGGGCGAGGAGCTTGGGGGCAAGGTTGGAGTGGGTGTTCGCATGTGTGTGTGGGGACAGGTTATTTAGTTTTATTTTGAATATTTAAAATATTAGGCTTTGTTTTGATGTAATTCTCTTATCGTCAATAAACATATATCGTTATACTACTTGTATTTATAGGATTCTAACGCGAGGGGATTAATTTTTTCATTATCTTCCGTACTCAAACATGTTTTTATTTCCCTCCATGTATCGGGAGAACAGTGGTCTGTCTAAAGCCCCATCAGAGGCCATTGGGGTAGCATAATAAATATTCGACGGGTATAGAGTGGAAAGGGAGGAGCAAAAATAATGTGATGCGTGTTGTGTGGGGTAATGTGGGTGGATGGTAGGGGGGGGATGTGTACCGTTGGACGCAGTAGGGGGGGGAGGGGTAATAAGGTGTTGGTTGAGGACGTGCGATTTGTTTTTGTTTTTGTTTCACCCGGTTTTTCGATTTAGTTCTTATAAGGAAATATTGTGGGGCTTTGTGATATGTTTTTGAATTAATTCAGTTACGTGTGTTTTTTTATCATCTCCTATCTTGACAAAACTTGCCCCTCCATGCATTATATTGTAGGTGTTTTTAGTGTCAACAACCTGGAGCATTTCTTTATTAAGCGTTCTAAGTTACTTGGGTGTGATTTGTTTATCAGGTGTCTGGGTGAAGTTAACCATGTGTCTATATTATTAATAGATATTTAATGATGTATGACCAAACCGGTGAGCCCTGTGCTGGACACAACGTTTGTTTCTCTATTAAATGCTCTACCATCATTTCTTTCCATGTTTGTCACATAAGTTTTTTGAGTCATAAAAATAAGAATTCCTCTCACAAGTTATGGTGTTACCTACCCATGCAGCCCGTGTTTGGATCGTTTGGCCTCTAAGCAGAGGGAAAGAATTGTTCACAGCTTCAGGGTCGCTATGAATTCCCTATGTATCACCTCGGGTATGTGACTGTTGTTCATTAAAATTTTACTTAATGACAGGGATCTTGAGTATGGACTCTAAATGATTTACGTGATTTCACCAAGTGGGTGATGGTATAACAGCTTATATTATGTACAAGTGTAAACCTTAAAAAGGAGAGTTAAATGGTTGATCACTCCTTTTTTTGGATCTCTCTTTATATCAGACTCAATTGTTAATTATTACGTTGCCAACTTTTAATTTTAGTTGATCGGGAGGCTGATAGGGTCTTATGGCTGGTAGGAGGCTGTAGTTGCCACCCTTTTACTAATCAACTAACTCGGGAGTGAGGGGGAATAGAAGTCAAATTAGAAATAATGAGTGTATCTCCTATTCGTTTGGAGTTTTGATGAGGATGAAACAAATTTGTTCTGACTGTCTCTCTTTGATTGGTTTGTTCTTTTGAGTGGGCGGGGAGGGGTTGGGGTTGGCGCATTGCGTCACGTTGGGTCCATTGACTGTCTCTTCAATGTTTTAGGAGATTATTAGGACTACACTCTGAGTGGTTTTCTGGACAGCAAAAGCATAACAGCATAAGCATAAGGCATAAGCATAAGCCATCATCATTAGCATAGGTTACTTGACCTGGTTTTTGCCTCCTAATGTGTACTGGGGGAGTAAAGGGCGGGTCTTCTTTATTTTCACCCCTTTATGCCTTACCATTTCTTTTTTTCATTCTTAACCCCTTCACTGCTTTACCGAGACCTTTTCATAATAACACCATTGTTGGGTTTGTTCCTAGTGCGTAGCTCTCATCTCAGTGGCATTATTTCCCTATCTCACTTTTTCTCCTTTTTAATCATACCTAAGGACTTTACACCTAACTAGTGGATATCACTGGGTAGATCCCTCGGTTCTGGCTGGATATGGGATCTGAATACCTACGCCTAACCGCCTTATTACTTCATAAATTTCAAGAACATGGTCCGGTCTTTTCTTTGTTTAAGTATTTCATCCGATCCTCTCAAAAAACATTGAAAAATTTTCAATAAATGTGTTGTTGATATTAAATATCAAATGATTTACACTTTGAGTGTTTTTCTTCATCACAATAGGCTCCCCCTTATACATGTTGCATCGTTAATGAAGTTTATAGTTCATTGTAGGTGTGGAGTGCTTTTGAGTCCATTTTATTAATCACTTCTTTCTGTTCAATTACATTAAGTCCACGGTTAACACATTTTCTCCCTTATCAAATGTTAATCCCTTGATTTTTTGGATATCAATTAATGAACAGTTCGGGGACAAAAAGAGATATTCTGAGGATAGGAACATATTATTGCCCTCTACGTTTGAGGGGTTTATAGGACAGTGCTGAGTACAATTAAATTTGAATGATTTTGAATTTACGAAGAAATTATTGAAAAATTTTGTACTCGAGCACTCCTTTTATCACCATAAGTCTACCACTTTATTATTTATTCACAAGATTATTATTTACGAGGTTTGTCCTGAATGATTGAGAACATCTTTTGATAGAATATATGGTTCTTTTGATCGCAGCCGTAGTCTCCTAGCGTACAATCTCCCACCAACGAACTTCTAAGCTCCTCATTAACCATTCTTTCTTTCTATAGGTTGTCAATCTGATCTATCTCTGTTCAAGCAATCATTCAGCGTTACAAATTGACTTCAGCTTCTTTCTAAGTTTTGATAGTGTTGCATCAAATCTTCGAGGACTAGAACAGATCCCCAGATACATGATGTAACTTGAGCTTGTGAGGTTGGTGTGTCGGTGTTTAAGTTGTCTTAGCTTCCCCCTTAAACCCAACGCAACTAGCCTTACTTGAGTATGATTCAGAACTTTCTTGCATCCGCATCAAGCAGTCTTGATGTATAAGGCCCAGATATACGAAGTGCCACAATTTAACTCGAAAAGCTAACACCAAAGTCAATTAAGTCGGATGAGCGCATTTCTCTCTTCAGGATAGTCATGATATAATTGTGACACTTTAATCATACTCCTTACTAACCCCAAAGTCAACTAAGTCCCGGATATATACAATTAGTCTTCTTAAGTATCGAAATGGAAACACCTAAGTCCATTAGATTCCTTAAATGTACTCATTTCTCTTCTGCAGAATAAATATGATAACTTAAGGGAACATCATACCTATGGTGAAACCTCTTTTATTACATATTTCTACTTCTTTTAAGGAATAAGCTTGGATTATTTAATCGTTTAATGAAGCCTTTATTGAATCTAGTAACAATTTTCACGCTTAGAAATAAATTTCTTACAATCCCTTCACCCTAGTATCTTAAATGATGCATACTTAAACTCACAAGATATCTCTACCCTCATGTAGTTGAAATAGTGCACCCAAAAGTAACAAGTTAAACACTGATTTTCTCTGCGGTTATGACATTTGTCTCCTCCTGGAATGGACCTAAAATAAGTATAGGTTATGAATTCTTTCTCGTGTACTTCATTAACGTTCTTGTCTATCTAATCCCTTCCCCCTGCTGGTTTCGATACTTCAGAATCAGCAAAACCTAGTACGCATATATACTCGAGATCGTTGTTCAAAGAATGACAAGTTAAAAATCTATTCCGTGAGAATCAACAAAGTCTTAAAATGCAAATATGTCCATAAAGTTATTAAGCACTTGACATCTATAGCTTGTGTAGTTTTTTAAAATCCATTAACTCCCCTTTTAATTTATGATCGTCAGTATTAACAACTTTATCCGTTTTAATTCCTGTGACTGTATTTGAATGACTGTTTTTAAAAGATTATTTTGATAACGATTTCTCCCCCTCATTAAATGACCGTTTTCTATTTAAAGAGTGTTGTCATTGTTTGATAAGTCGAATGTCTTTGAAAAAATCATTTTTGTGATTTCTAAAATCAAAACTGATATTTTTTTTCTTAATTATGAAGCTAACTTTTTACCAACATAAAATAAGATATCTCTTATTTTAACACATATAAGCGCACTATGTCGTTACACTTATGGATATTAGGAAGCACGGGTTGTGATGCAAGTAAATCACAAGACTTTGCATGGTAATTAAGTAGGACTCCTATGCCTGAGAATTAATTTTTTTCCCCGTTGTTAGGAACAACTGTCTTTTTGACGACATGTTTTCCTCACGTTGAAAAGCGGGTTACTATTTGAAATAATAGCAAGCCATTTGGCATGTTTTTAAAACATTTGAAACTTCTGCTCGAACTTCATTTACAGGCTCGTATCATTATTGAATGATATTTCTAAGACCGTAAATGTTATCGATTTTCAGAAGACATGCCTTTTGAAAATTCTTTTTTGTATTTTTTTTTCATTTTTGAATTTTATATTTTGTTTTTGAAAAAATTATATAAAAAGAAAATATGTTTTTGTGTTTTCTGAATTTATATTATATACATATGATACTAAAGGATATGCGAATAGGTTCCACATCTATTCATGTCAACGCTCATCTGCTCAATTTTTTCTTCAGAGACTCTGCGTAAAACTTCACTACCCAGCTTGTTGATTAGAAACTTAATTCTTTCTCGTACCACAGAGCTTTACGTAAGATGTCCGCCATGATTTTCTCGCTATTGACAATGTAAAAGTTCGATCACACCATTTCAACATGCTCCCTTGATGATTTTAGTGAATATGATGTTACCGTGCTTAGATTGGAAGTTGAACGTTTGTTGCGACATAATGGCAATAACGTCTTGTTATCACAGTTTACATTAGTAATTTTATTGAATCCATAGCCATCGTCGGGTAGTTGTGGACCTATCCAAAGGATTGAGCACAACAACCGGACAAAGCAATTTTATTCAGCTTCCGTACTGGATATGCAGGCGCTTTTCTGCCTTTTTGACGAACCAATATATAGGTCCTATCACCCAAATGTTGTATACTGCCAATGTGCTACGGAGTTTCTGTAGTATCTTGCAACCAGCATGGATCCGCATCTGGCAAAATGCTGTTAGTGCATGGAAGATCTTTCGGATACATAGTCCCAATGTATGGTAGCTTTTAGATACCGACAGATCCCTTTTTAACCGCATGAATTTCTTTTTGGTAGGCAAAGCCTGTTACCGGGGCACACATGACAGTTAGCAAATTATAGGTCAGGTCTACTGGCTGTAGATAAAGGAGGGGTGCCAATCTACTTTGATATTGTGATGGATCCTCTATCTTCCTTCTTTATCCTCATCCAGTTTGGACTTCTCTACCATGGGAGTATCCACTGGGTCACAAGATTCAAAGCCATATTTCTTTAGTGATTCAAGAGCATATTTAGATTGGTTTATGAAGATGCCTCTGGGACTTTGAGAAATCTGTAGTCCTAAGAAAAATTGAAGATAGATTTGACCCATTCATCGACATCTTGGATTTGAACAGTATTTCGCAAATAGATCACAAAGTTCATGGAGTAGATGCAGCAAAGATTAATATCATCGACATAGATCTTGTACAGTGAAGAGAAAGTTCCTTGCCTTCTCTACGGCCAACTTGAACAGGCTAGGATCCATGAGCCTTTTGAAAGTCATTGGATATCATGAATGAAGACCAACATATCATACACGCGCGTGAGCTTGTTTCACATAAAGAGCTTTCTTAAGCTTTGTTCACGTTAGTTTAGGTTTGTCTGGATCTACAAATCCGTCCGGTTGGCTGACATAAACCTCTTCTCGCAGATTACCATTCAGAAATGCAGTCTTCACATTCATTTGATAGATGACCATGTTTATATGAGCAGCAAACGCTAGAAAAATTCGTATAGCCTCTAATCTTGCAACTGGAGTGAATGACTCTTCAAAATTGATTCCCTATTCTTGACGATAACCACGAGCGACCAACCGAGCCTTGTTTTTCAGAATACCTCCTAACTCATCAAGCTTAACCTTATAGATCCACTTAAGAGTGATGACCAATGCTTTATCAAGAGGAGGAACAAGTTCCCAAACTTCAAGATGTTCAAATTCATGAAGTTTCTCTTGCATAGCTTCAATCCAACATGCTTGAGTTAATGCATCTTTGTAGTTCTTAGGTTCGACTTATGTGAGAAAGGCATCATAGTAGCAGAATAAGGCTTGTTCATGGAGTTGTAGTCGTGTGGAAACTGGTCTGTCGAGATCGCCGATTATATTCTCAAGTGGATGATCCTTAGTCCATTTGCTATTGTGTTCAGAAACTTGGTGATCGAGAGGCACAATTGTATAAATAACATCCGATGATGAGGATTTGTCATGTAAAAGCTCGTATGGTGTTTTACCGTGACGACGACGTATCATGGAACAATTTTGGGTATAACAGGCTGTGGCAACCG